>JAAXCT010001727.1:0-132785 GCA_012490785.1 Eragrostis nindensis
TTCAACAGGATAGGCAAACCCATTTTGCCTATCCAAACTCCACTGTAGACTATGCAATTCTTCTTTAACAGATGAGCTAAAATGAAGATGCACTTTGCATTGGAGGAGAGAGGTGAGGTAAAATTGCAATCCCTCTCTCCTCCGATGCATTCCGCTCCGACGCCGAGGTGGAGCGCGAGGTGGCTCCGACGGCCGATTCGACGGACGCTCCGGCGACGCCGAGCTCAAGCAGTCGGCGCGGAAGCTCCCCAGCTCGCCCTCCATGGCGGGGCGGAGCTGCTGCGACGGCGGAACGCCGAGCTGGAGCCACAGGCGCGGCGCAGCATGGCCGAGGCGTGGCGCGGCTGAGGAGCGAGGCACCGGGGCGAGGCAGGCCGCGGTGCGGGCACGCGGAGGCGGCGCGGGGCCTGGGCGCGGCGTAGGCGAGGTGGAGGCGCAGGGCCGGGGCGCAGCGGAATGCATTCCGCTCCGACGCCGAGGTGGAGCGCGAGGTGGCTCCGACGGCCGATTCGACGGATGCTCCGAGGACGCCGAGCTCAAGCAGTCGGCGCGGAAGCTCCCCAGCTCGCCCTCCATGGCGGGGCGGAGCTGCTGCGACGGCGGAACGCCGAGCTGGAGAGCGGAGGCGAGCTGGAGCCGCAGGCGCGGCACAGCATGGCCGAGGCGTGGCGCGGCTGAGGAGCGAGGCACCGCGGCGAGGCGGACCGCGGTGCGGGGGCGCGGAGGCGGCGCGGGGCCTGGGGGCGGCGTAGGCGAGGTGGAGGCGCAGGGCCGGGGCGCAGCGGAGGCGTGGTGGAGGCGATGCGATGCGTTTCAGCGGCTGTTGGAGAAGAGGCGTCGCGTTCAGGCGGGCCCGTCGGCGCGCGCGCGGCGGCGCGGCGCAGGTTCGCGGTCGCGACGTGGGAAGGCGAAGGCACGGGCGCGGCGGCGCAAGCTCGCGGGAACGCGGAGGCGCTTGGCGCAGGGCAGGGCGTGGCGCACCTCGGCGACCCGTCCGCCAGCCATGGCCGTCGACCTGCTGGGCCGCGCCTTCGCCGCCCCTGCCACCGCTGGCGAGCATCTCGCGTTCCAGGAGGCCGCGCTAGAGCAATTCTGGAGCTAGTCTCTTCTCCTCAGCGCATCTCACCGCGCGCCGAAGCAATTTTGGAGCTCACTCATCTACGACGTGCGCCGGGGCAGCAGGCAGAAGTAGCTGCAGTAGAGTGCACTCCAAGACCAGGAGCAAGGAGGGAGGGAAGAGGAAGGAGGGTTTGCCTCAGAGCTGCAGCTGTGCGGGTGCGGATTGGGGACGAAGAGGAAGGCAAGAGGCGGAGCAGGAGGAAAAGAAAATGCATTAGCTCTGTTGGAGACGGGGCTTCGGGAAGGTTAAGCAAACTACTGATTTACTGAACATGTGATGCATTGACCCCTTTGCCTCTGAAATATGGTTCTCCTTGTTGGAGGTAGCCTAAGTAGTAGTATTCTGGAAGTGGAATGCATAAGCCGATTCCTACATAGAAAACGAATGAAAGAATAAACAATTCGATTGTTTAACATACGTTGTTGTTGCTAGATTCACTCGTCATTGCAGCCGTAGGCTTTGAGAGCAGGCAGCGCAACGCACATCTGCTGGCCTGCGGGCGTCGCGGCGGATTGCAGGACGGCGGCGCGAGCCATAGCCACGGCGATGTGGCCGGGTCGACGGCGTGGCGTCGTGGCCGTGACTCGTGAGCTCAAGGCGAGGTATGGAACTGTGGGGTAACGGCGTGTGGGGAATTGGTTTGGGGACCTCCTATGCCTAGATCGTCCGACGAAATTCATTTGATCGAACGGCCCACGGCCCGCACAAATCGGCCCACGCCACATTCTTCTCCTTCTTCTTCCTCGCACGACCGCCGCGCCGCCGCCCTCGACCGCCATCCTGGTGCTCGCCCCGCCGCCTCCGCCTCCCGCCCCCGCCGCCTCCGCCGCCGCCCTCGACCGCCGCCGCACTAACCACTCCGACACGTGACGCCCCCGCCCCTACACCTCCCACCGCCTCACCGCCCCGCCCACATCGCGCCTCCCACCGCTGGTCCGGCCGACCGCCGTTTTTCTATGTCCGGAGGGAGGAGGAGGAGAGCTTGGGGTTACAAACCCTGCGCAATAAGGGATTCTCCGGCGTCTCCCGCCCTCCTCCATCGTCTCCGGCGGCTCCCGCCGCCGAATCCGTGGCCGCCGCCCTCCGCCGCGCTAACCCGGCTTCGCCGGGCTCGGCGGCGGCAGCCTTGGCATCGGGGTGTTCAGAGGAGGAAGAAAGCAGGCGGCCGTTGGATGGATGTATTGCACGAATCTCAAAGCGTCCGATTAAAAAGATCCCCTCGGGCAGGCTACGTATAGGATCCACGATTGGTTTGGTGGCCTTTTTTGGGCTTGGATGTGCGTCTGTGCGGCTAGGGTTCTTGTTGGGCTGGGCTGAATGCCTGGAAGTGAATGGGCTATTGAATATTTCGGGATATTCGGGAATTTCGGGTACCGTGGGTATGAACCCGAACACACCTGAAATTAAAACGGGTTTTGACACTTCCAACCCGAGAACAGCGTTCGGGTTTCCGGGTTCGGGTTGTCCGGGTTCAGGATCGGGTTTCTCCGGTTCGGGCTTTGGGCTCGGGTTTTCTGCCCAGGGCTAGTACTAGGAATTTCATAATACCCCCATTTAGGAATCGATCCTGGTCGGCTTGCCTTTACTTTTGGAGCTCTGCCAACTGCGTACGTGAGGTTATTGCACGGTAGATGGACATAGAGTTTTTAGAAATGGATAGACATCGAGTAATGTTTCGTGACAAATGAAAAGCGACGAATGCGTCGATGGAGAAAGACTGATAATTGTTAATGGAAAGGGCGGGATTTTTTCGCTCTTTGGAGAATGGGAAATGAGGAGTTCGAGCTACACTCAGGCAAGTATTGGTTAACTTAGGGGAAAAAAAAACTTTCCAAGCTGGAGAGGAATACGTTCTTCTTTGCATCGCATGGATCAAGCGCAACAGCAGAGGCACGGGGCAGAGTTAGGCCGTTTCGGCATGGCGAAGGGAAAGGCGAGCTCGGCTGTGACAATTCACAAACCACTTGCATTGGAACCATAAAGCACTGTGGACGTCGACTAAATTTGATATCAGCAGAGTAAAAGATGAAAGTACTAACTTGATTGTTACTCCATCCGTCCTTTAATACACGACGTTTTAAAGAATTTTGGGAATTCGTGGAATTGTTGGTGGAGGGATGAGTTGATGTAATAAAGAGTATAATAGTCTTTTATTTCCAAAAATATTTTTCTGCTTGAATGCTAGAAAACCTTATATTTAGAGACAAAGAGTTGTATACGGACAGAAGCAAAAGAGAAGTGCACTACTCAAATATTGATATGTGCAGAAGTAGAAGAAAATAGACCCGAATTCAAACAGAGCTAGAGATCAAAGAGGTAACTGAGCTCTCGCCCAAGAAAATCTGAGATCCTACCCATCATTACAAGCTTTCAATTTCACCTAGATTTTTGGCTACGTTTCGGAGCCATCTCTATACAATCTACCTATTAAAGACTTCATGTGTCCATAATCGTTAATACATAAAGTCCGATAAGCATGTCTTGGGTTGGCACGCAAATAGGATCTCCTTAGCGGGAGACAGGAGATTCCATGAACCAAAATATATTAAAAACACATGTCTTTCATCATATAGCCTTCCTCCTATGAACGAACCGCAGGGGTTTTGGGGGGGTGGGGGGGGGCAAGGTCCCCTTTGGTGTTACGAAAGATCCATCAGTCCCTCAGTCATCCCAGCCCTCTGTAGCTATAATTTGAAGCATAGAAACAGAGACAACATAATAGCCACAATGAAAGAAACAAACATGACTGCCTACTCAAGTGTTGCATCGTCCAATTTTGTCCAAAGAGTGGAGATGATTCTTTTGTCCTCGCCAATAAGAGATGGTTTCCCCTAAGAGCATCATCTCAAAAACGAATAACCGATGCCTCGGGTCGTTCATGGTGAAGCGACGCGGGATGGAACTATAAACCAAGTGATTTCAGTTGCGCGGGGAGAGAGGAGAGAGAGAGAGAGAGAGAGAGAGGGTGGGGAGCGAAGTCGTGCCCGGCCTAAAGTGACCAGGTAGTCACCCTGACCCGTTTGAAATGCTGCGGGAGGCGACTGTTTTGGTTTCTAAAATCATTGTTGTTATTTGCTACAGTAAAACGCTGCAGCCGCAGGCATAAAATATCTCAAACGATCACAGCCACAACATGTGCATTCAATTGTTTCTAAAGAGCCAGAAGGACAAGGAGCCACTATTTTCATAAATTTTATATATACTAATAAAAGAGTAATATGCATTGAAAGTCTATAAAATTTAATTATGTAATTGTTAGGTTCGTCTGTGCCATCTAGGTTCACGAAATTTTCATTTTTATCATAGCGAGAATTCGACTTAGGTTAAAGCTAGTCGGCCTTGCCGGGTGGTGTGCTTGATCGTGTTCATGTAGGTGTGTTTGCAATCACCATCCCCTTCTCTAGCACCAGCGTGCAACAAGAGCTCTCTTCAAAGGTCCTCGGCCTACCACGGTATTAGAGGATTGTCGGAGAGAAAAGCTCAAAAGCAACATACACTCGACGCAAGAAAATGACAGTCGATAAACGATGACCGAAGGCACGTGGTGATTTTTGCACATATGATAAGAAGAGAGGAAGAAGCGGACCTTATGTGATGGCCACATGGTGCAAGCATATTAGATCTAAACTAGAAAGATGGCGCGGCATTACCGCGCCTAATAATCAGACTTGTAAGAGGAAAAGATATTTATAATGGCAGTTTATGGATTGAAACTAAAACTTTTAAGCTAGAGAAATACATAGTGGCTTTTGCATTGCAGTTATATAACATAATTTATTGCCCCACAATTTGATAAATTTAAATTATTTAGACATAATTGCATTTTCTGGATTGAAACCAAATTTTATAAGCTAGAGAAATACACAGTGCCTTTTGCATTGCAGATATATAAGATAATTTATCTCCCCAGAATTTGATAAATTGAAGTAACATGGAGCATCTTATCTTCTGAGGCTAGAATCACTGACAAAGTTTGAAAGAATATAGCCACAATAATCCTGCAGGAGAGGTCAGCGAGGCGCAGGATTACATGAACTCTTGTTGCATTTTGGTTCAGGTTCATGAAAAAAAAGCAATGTAAAGACAAGGATGAAAGTATCAGATGATGAGAAGATTGTTTGTACGATATGACTTACTTGCCCATGAATATGAGGAGCATCATTGCATATTGCTCATAATTTACGTGGGTAACTCTATGTTTTTAAAGTCGCAAAAACACATCATATTGTATCTTTTTTCTGAGTCTTTATCACCCATAGCAGATTATGTTGCCCTGCATGCAGGAAGGATGGCTGCTGCAAATAAGTTGTTCGCTCCTTCCTTTGTATGAGCATTCATATTGTTTTGACAAAGTAAACTCGCAAAATAAACATGATAGCCCTATCTAATGGGTTATATCTATTGATGTGTGACATTTCAATCATCTTTACAAACATTTCAAAGTAGACTTATGTTAATAGTTTCTCCTGAAATATGGCTATGTGAACATTTGAAGCTACTTACATCTTGTGATTTGATATCTCTAAGGCGTGTCTTAAAAAAAATTCCAAATGATCTAAGGTATTAATTCCCTATGATTTTTTCCCCAATGTTACCTTTCAGGTTCTCTCTCCCTCATAATTTTTTATTGTCTTGGTTGATTTTCATATTTCAGTAACCCACACAAAGGGATCACACATGTAATTTTCACGGTAAGAAACTTAAAAGGCCAAACTGCAAATCATGATCTCCTTCAAAGTCTAATCACTGTCAAGGACTTCCTCCTTGATACTAAAGCACGTTTTATTATTGATTCCTATGGGCCTTCGGAGCACTCATCATATGAAGGGTGTTTCAGAACATCATATATAATAACTTCAGAGCACTCATCATATTTTGAAGCAGTTCATAGCCATGGGTCAGTATATGTCATTGAAAATAATGCAGAGAAAAATCTAATTTCAATTTTCATTCTCCTGAAAAATTGACCTAGAATCCTAAGCCTTTCTTGAGCCTCTTGATTCTGCAGCTAATCAACAACTAATTTATGCAAATTGTTCTTCCCCACGGTTTACTAATAAGGTTACAAGCCGCCTAATTTTGGATGCTTATTGCCCATGTATTTAACTGCCAGATTCTACTTCAGCTTGTGACACAACACCTCAACGACATGAGCGATAGAGCTTATGTTCAATAAAATTGAAATTTAATTTTAGACAATAAAGATCGACACCTTATTTTATTCAGTTACAGTTAAATCTGTTAGGAAAACTGGAAAGTGCTACGATGACATTACATCAAACAGTTCAATTGTTAGTATTTGCAATTAGAAAATAAGAAAATCGCAGCACTATTTTTCCATATTGAAACAATCCATTAGAAGAGATTTAATACACGAAATTGAACACCTCGTGATACCTCTTAAGCTAGAAGTTAAGATATTAAGGATGTGCTAATTATCCTTCTGAAGCTATCGATCATGAAGTGCAATTTCCGTGTATTGCAGAAATCAGTGCAATACCTCTGCTCTTAAGACTTTAAGCCTATGTGATTGAGATCGTTTCGGTCATGGAGCTTTCAGAACAATCAGTCCAGGATGTTCATAGGCACCGTTAGCTTGCAGGTGTCGATGGGCAGTGCGCTGATCTGTTGGAGAAGTACGCAGCAAGCAGTACATATGGCTCCCTGGGCATTGTAACAAACATATGGTGAGCATGGAGATTGCAACAGATCAAACATCTACAAAGGCTGTATGGGGAAAGCAGGGTTCCATCTGGGATCGAAGCTGTTATTTGCTTCTTCTACATCCTAGAGCCACCGTCGTACTCATCAGCTGGGCCTCCGCGCTGAAGCACACTAGTGCTTTGACCTCTGTTCCATCCAAGCCATCCCAGGCACCTTGATCCCCGCCACATCCCCATTGCTCTCTCCAACGTATGAGGTGCTTTCGCACATAGCGGAGATAAGGCATAATCTCGCCACTGGAACAGGCGATTCCCGTCCTTGAGGTCGTGCTGGTATGGCACCACCACCACCGCGTTTGCCGTCTTCGGTCGAAGGTGTAGATTGGTAAGACGGCGGCTTGCATAGAGCGGACAAAGGTGAGGCCTCTGATTCATGTGTAGGCCTGAAGTTTGCTGTCTCCCACGTCATGCACGGGGGGAGGAGGGAGGGATGGGTGAAAGCGGCGACGGGAGAGATCCGCCGGGGGAAGGGGATGGAGTGGAGACAGGCGAGGCCAGAGTTCGCAAGCTCCGGGTAGGCAGGTAACTGGGGGACGACCCGACCCATTTGCATCGAATGGCCCATATAATCAGACTGGCGTATCGGACGGTCTCCATTAACGGCTCGACGTGGATATATCCACAGCCCGCGAACGCGACCGCATTGGGATATTAAGAGATACTCGAAGGGATGTATACTTGGAGTACATCACTCAAAAAATTTGTGGATATGAATGACAACTTTATAGACCTAAAATTGCACATTAAAAATTTATAAACATATACATCACAAATAGACAAGTTTGTGGATATAAACTTTCAAAATAAAATTTTATGAACGCAGGTGAACAAGTTTGCGGACCTCGGGTGGTAGATATTGTACCCAAAAATTAAGCAGAGTAAAAAGAAAGGCTCATCGATCGTATTTTTGTTTCTTTTTGGAACATGCAGATTATTCAACTCAGCTTGGGAAGTGCCGACTTAAATAAAAAAAAGAAAACTTGGGAAGTGCCTCGTCTGCTCTTCATCGTGTGAAGTGTGAAATCTCAACGGTCACTGGTCCCGTGGACCCATCCCAATCAAGCCTCCTCAGCAGCCTGCCATAAGAGCAACTCAGCAGGGCCCCTAGATGAGCCCCTACATGGGATCTAGGGGCTTGAGGTCCAAAAATCGACTCCAGCGGAGCCCCCAGACGAGTCGCTACACATATTGGGTCGCTACAATTCGCTGCCGAGTCGCCAGATGTGGCGACCCCTTGTTGGGTCGCTACATGCCCGCAGCGCGCCCTCTCTCTCTCCCGCGCGATGCCGCCGCCTCCTTCTCTCCCGCGCGCCTCGACCAGCCCGCCGTCGATTCGTCAAGATCGTCGTCGACGAGCTGTGGAGGACGCCGCTCCTTCTCTCTCCTGCCAGGCGACGCGCACGTGGAGGACGCCGCTCCTCCTTCCCGCCGTCGTTCGCCCCCGCGCCGTCGATTTGCCCCCGCGCCTGGTGCCGTCGATTCAGGCCAGCCCGCCGTCGATTCGCCCCAGCCCGAGTCGAGGAGCGCCGCCCGGGGCCGCGCCGCGTCGAGGAGCCCGCCTCCGCCTCCATCTCCTCGCTCCACGCCGCCGTAGAGCGATTTGGGGCCTCTCCGCCGATCAAATCTCCATGGTCGCCCGCGATATGGGCCGCACACGCCCGCCGAATCGACGCCCCGCCCCGCCGAATCGACGTTGCCAGGCCGCCATGGCTGGAGATACTCGCTCCGCGTCGGCAGCCCGCCGTGGTGCTGCTCACTTCGCGGGTCGGCGCGAGCCTGCCGAGGTGGCCTTGCGCCGCGGGGGCCTCGCCGGGGAGCCATGGCGGGCCGCGCCGCCCTCCCGCCTCGCCGAGCCTCCAAGCTCGCCGTTGGTGTGTGCACCGAGACCCGCCGTCGTCGATTCGCCCCGCCTCCAGCCACGCCCGGTGCGCCGCGCCCCTGTGCTCGATGGGACTAGAGGAGGAAGAGGTCCGGAGGCTGACGATTGGGACCCGCAAATTGTAGGGGCTGAGATGTGGGGGTACCGCTGGAGTTAGAACTCAATTTGTAGGGACTCGATTCTAGGGGCCAGCCCCTACATGCCATGTAGGGGCTTGAATCTAGGACCCTTGCTGGAGTTGCTCTAATCAACACAACGTCAACGGGGTCCTCTTTCCGGCATATACCCCACATGTCATGCACAACACAGCAAACCCACCCAGACAGCTCACGCCCCAAAGCCCCCAACCACCCCCCGCGTCCCTCTCACTTTGTCAGTTTCTCCTCGTCTCCGCCACCACCGCCGCCGCCGCTGCTTGGTCTTCTTCTTCCTCCTCCTCCTGCCGCCATCTCCGCGTCCTCCTCCATCGTGGGAGCTTCACGGTCCCTGACAGTAGTCATTGGAATCCCCCCTTCCATGCGCGGATCCCGTTAGATCCCCTCTCCACCGGCGCGCGAATCCCGAGGCGGTCCTCGCTCCCCCGGCGCCATGGCGTCCGTGGCGGAGCTCAAGGAGAAGCACGCGGCGGCCACGGCCTCGGTCAACTCCCTGCGTGAGCGGCTCCGCCAGAAGCGGGATAGGCTCCTCGACACCGACGGTGAGGCCTCTCCTCCCCGTCCTCCTCCTCCTCCTCCACTTCTGCAGGGAAGCTGGAGAAAGGTTGGGGGAAACTGCCGAGCACTTGCTGACTGTTGTTTTCGGTGTGTCTCTCTGTGTGGGTGTGCAGTGGCGAGGTACTCGAAGACGCAGGGAAGGGCGGCGGTGAGCTTCAACCCGACGGATCTGGTGTGCTGCCGCACGCTACAGGGGCACAGCGGGAAGGTGGGTGCTGATGAGTTGACATTGGTCTCTTTACCTCATTTTTGGCGAGCTTTTCGTGGTGAGGTTTGCATCTTGCCTGTAACTGGGAATATGGGGAATCCGGAACCTGGAGCAATAGTGTGAGCGATTCCACCTCTAGGGGTATCGTCTAGAGAGAAATTGTTGACCTGGATGTTATTTGTGTGGCGTACCTGACAGTGGCTTGAGTGTCTGTTTGACAAATTTTGATCGTTTGACCCAATCTTGTGTGGATTCAACACTACTTAGTTTTCTCCACACTGGAAGTAGTTTGTGTTAAGGGAATGGTGGTAAGATGTGCTTGAAATCATGATGTCATTTCAGAATCGCACAATTTGCTGACATCAAATTGGTTTTCTTCACTCTAGTTCTAGTATGTTATAAATGTAACAAACTGAAATGTATTACTTATATAGGTTGATTTTTCTGAGGTGGTACACATTACCAATAACTGGTCCAATCCAATAGTTTGTGTTAAGGGAATGGTGGGTGAGATGTGCTTGAAATCATGATGTCATTTCAGAATCGCACAATTTGTTGACATCAAATTGGTTTTCTTCACTCTTGTTCTAGTATGTTATAAATGTAACAAACTGAAATGTATTAGTTATATAGATTGATTTTTCTGAGGTGGTAGCCATTAACAATAATGGTCCAATAGTTTGTAGGTTTTGTCCTGTAAGAAGCGTATCATACAAATACTCAAACAGGGCCAACTCTACCAAGTGATTTGAGTTATAGGTGTCTCATATAATTTTGGCACGCCTTGGTTTTAATTTCAGTGATTTCTTGTTACATACTGGATCGGCTAATACTTCCCGCGAAGAAAAAAATGGTGTAGTCTGATTGAATTGGAATGCAAATTTGAATGTGATAATCATAAATTGCATGTTTGGCATATCAAAATTCATAGTCCCAACTGTGGATAGAATATTTGGCCACAGCAATCAACTCATATAGTCATATCCATCATTCAAATAGTTCCGTTTCCACAATCCCTTGAACTCTAGTTAATTTCAGTACTAAATCTTCAATGCCAGCACTAAGTAAGTCATTCTCATCTAATAAATGATTTCCGATACAACTAGGTTAGAACAAGTTGCTTTAAGCCTGATATTGACATTGACTTACCACTGCTACTGCAAGTGGTGTTGCTGGTGATAGGCAGGGTATCTCCATGAGAAGGCTTCCTTTCCAAGTCTTATGTATGCTATGTTTTCCTTTTATTATAAAAGGCATTTGTTACGTAGTCCCAAATAACTGTGAGCCGTCCATTTACATAGATCTTGAAGCATAAAATGAAGTCTTGCACCCTATGGTTCAAGAGTTCACCCATATTTACTTTTATATTTTATATTTTCTGTTTTAGAAAGTAATTTTTTTTAAGAAACAAACTTGCATGAAGGATATTGCTTTCGATTTCTTGCTGATTCGTTATAGAGTTTGTCAGCAGAACATGAAAAGAAAGTTCGCAAAACAACATGTAAAGAAAAATGTGTTAGCGACTTGAGTTGGTTACGTTAAATAACGTGTCAGAGAACTATTGCCATGTGGAGGAATATTGCACACGTCTCCTACGTACCATGGCATGTTTCATTTTTTGGTTTCATGTGTGTAACTTTACTCAACATGGTAACATACGCACGTTTCCAAAGAAAAATGAAAATAAAAAACAAATCCTTTAATTTTGCACGTTCTAGAACATGTCAAGTAATGCATCGAATTTTTTCATGCCGTGCTACATAAGAAACGTGACAACAAATAAAGTGCATGGCAGACAAAATTGTTTTTTTAACAAATCCACGTGAAGGCTCAGATTTTTGATAATTCTGTTAGGTGAGATAAAAAAAATCGGCCGGTAGGGGTCAAGCCGCCCCCACGGTATTCCATGAAGAGAAGAAGGTCTCTCACGCCGACCGAGAAAATCTCCGAACCCCCTCCCACCCTTACACAGGGACCATGCTACCCTGTGAGCGCTGGGCCGGCGCAAGCACTGTAACAACAGCTGGGCTGTGCCTTCTGACCTGTGCTTTGGGAATTGGGAGAGGCGAGGGAATTTTTTTTACCCACAGGCCATAATTTGCTCCCACCGGGACTCGAACCTGGGACCTGTGGGGTGCTACCGGGGCGGGCATCTTAACCGCTAAGCCAAGGGCCCTTTCGCTCTGTTAGGTGAGATCAAAAGTTTTCTTTTTGATCAAACCGTGGTGCTTCACTACAACAAAAACGTGACCAGAAAAAACGTGCATGGTACCAAAAAAAATGCCATGCTAGGAAAAAACTTGAAAGTTATTTTTTTTAAAAGCAAACCTACTTGAAGGATTTTTTTTTTAATTTTGCTTTAGGCCTGAGATTGGAATTTCTCTTTTAGGAAACCGTGTATCCTGTGTTCTATAAAAACAACATATAACCTGGTCGGGCTTAATTCTTAGGGAGGAAGTCTAGAAGGAAGGGAAATGAGCCCATTTTTTCGGGAGGAGATGGAGATATAGAAGGAAGGGGGAAGTCATTTATTTACTATTTTTAGTTATTTATAATTTCATAAAATCAAGGGTCAAGATTGATTTGTTCTCTTGCACCCTAAGGTGCAGGGCTAGGGAGGTGCAGGGCTAGGGAGGTGGGACTACCGCAACGGGGCCCTTATAAAATGTTATTGCTGTATAATGGATTTGTCCTTTCATCTAATTCCTATTTCGCTGAAAAGCACATTATGAGAAAATGAACCACTGCAAACTATAGGTGCGTTGAAAAACTGGATATTTTTTATTTAACCAAATGTTAGGATTTCTTCCATTTCCTTGTCTGCAAAAATGATTTCCCTTTTAAATAGGATCATTATACTGATGCTATTGCTTGAGCTATGAGATAAGGTATCTCCCATGTACATATGCTGCTTGTATCTGTTGCGTCGGAGCGGAAAAATTAGCATTGACAGTGTAGACGTCTTAGCTGCTTTGGCATGGGAATAGTTGTGGCCATGGAGGAAAAGTTGGCCCTGGATGCATTCTTTTGCCATTACAAACATTGGAATCTATTGGAAGTCGTGTTTCACTTGTATGTCGCATTCAATTATTCATTCATCTAGTAATGTGTCAATCCGTTTGAGATAAGTTTATTTCCATGGAGATTTATTGGAGTATAGTGTTTGAGGTAAGTTCTTGAATTTAGATTTATTTCTTAGATTGAAGTCAAGTCATAGAATGAATATTACCTATACATGGGATAGGTTGTACCATTAGGAAGCAAGCATAACGAATTCGGCCTCTCAGATATAACATTCTGTCGTCCTAGTCGAGTTTGTTCTGTCCCTCTTCAAACCCTAATCCTTCAATTCGCATACTGTCATACTTTATCCTGTATGCTGTAGTTATTCAATTCTGAGTGTATTCACAACAATTAGGCATGTTGAACCAACAGTTTAAGATAATAGGCGCTCATTGTTTCTTAGGGTTCAATACAACACCTGTTTACCATTGGACCAATAATCTCTTTTTGTCCTAATCTTTGATATTTAAGTTTTTTATTAATCCGCAAATACTATAATGCATGGAACTAACAGCTTCTGATTTCTTGAAGCTTCATATGTTTAGCAGTTCTTAGATACCTAATTTTTTGTTTTGTAGTTTGGCTTTTGGTTATAAGAACTTCAATTCAAGTATCTTCTTTTGTTGCAAAATCGTTGTGTTGATATGTTTTGGTGGTTTTATTACTAATACCAAATATACTTCATTGTAGGTGTATTCTCTGGATTGGACTCCTGAAAAGAATTGGATAGTCAGTGCTTCACAAGATGGAAGGTTAATTGTATGGAATGCATTGACAAGTCAGAAAACACATGCCATAAAACTACATTGTCCATGGGTGATGACTTGTGCATTTGCACCCAATGGACAGTCTGTTGCCTGTGGTGGTCTTGATAGTGCATGCTCTATCTTCAATCTTAACTCGCAACCTGACAGAGATGGGAACATGCCGGTATCAAGAATACTTACTGGACACAAGGGCTATGTTTCGTCCTGTCAGTACGTCCCTGATCAGGAGACCCGCCTTATTACAAGCTCAGGTGACCAGACATGTGTCTTGTGGGATGTCACTACTGGCCAACGGATATCAATATTTGGAGGTGAATTTCCATCAGGGCATACAGCTGATGTTTTGAGGTACTTGTATATTCTTTCAGCACATGATTATTTTGATACCATGTCTACTGTTGCAGGCTTCTCACCACACAGTTAATTGAAATTGTATTCTCACACCTTCTGCACATTGGATTGGTAGCTTAACCAATTCGTGAATATGATAAGAAAAATACTTGCTAATGCTGCAAGTCTTGTTTATCAACTGGTTCTATCGTTTTGAACAATAAATTTTTATCATATTATATTTAAAGCACCCCCCACCACCCAACAAAAAAGGGTGTTGTGGATTCCTTATCATGTACTCCCTCCGCTTTGAATTGTGGACGTTCAGGCAAGAATTAGTGGCATTTTTTTAGTTCATTTGCCTTGTCTGAAGCGTCAACTATTCTAAAACGGAGGGAGCATACATCTGCATAGAAGATGCCACTTGCTAATCAGTTTGTCTGATGTGCTGAGGCAAACACAACACTTTAAGTAATGTGGCTGTACGAAGCTGATGCCTATGGGGCAAATACATTAACATCTATGTACTGTGCCAGCATGGTTATGTTGCTGCTTTACAATGCACTGCTTAAAGTGCTGGTTGATAGTCTTTATTGAAATGTTGTGTTTGCTCTTTTATCAAAATTGTGAACTTGCTGAACTTGTGTTTGTTGTAATTGCTTCCGCTCGCTTCCTCTGACCTTTGTTTTTCCTCTTCAGCGTGTCCATCAACTCATCAACCTCGAATATGTTTGTCTCTGGTTCATGCGATGCAACTGTGAGGCTCTGGGACATCAGAATCGCAAGTCGAGCAGTTCGAACCTATCATGGACATGAGGGGGACATTAATAGTGTCAAGTTTTTCCCTGATGGCCAGCGGTTTGGTACTGGCTCAGATGACGGCACATGTAGATTATTGACATGAGAACAGGGCACCAACTTCAGGTGTACAGTCGGGAGCCAGATAGAAATAGCAATGAACTACCTACTGTTACATCTATTGCATTTTCGATATCAGGAAGGCTTCTTTTTGCTGGGTACTCCAACGGTGACTGTTATGTGTGGGACACACTTCTTGCTGAGGTTTGCAATTATGGCCATTTTTCATGAAAATTAAGTACAACGTAGATACTACAAAGAACTTGAGACTTTGTCACATGATCTTGAATAATCACTGCATCATCAGTGGGTACTTAATTTGGGAAACCTCCAAAACTCCCATGACAGTCGTATAAGTTGCCTTGGACTGTCATCTGATGGAAGTGCACTGTGTACAGGGAGCTGGGACAAAAATTTGAAGGTAAAATGTGTTCATTGGCTACTTAAACTGCACAATTTGTTGTTTTAACACAAAGCATTTCAAAACTGAATTAGTGCTTAATAATTGAGGGGCGTAGTGATAGCATCTTATGCTCTTTGTTGTTTACTTCAAAATATTTTGTATCAATGTTCTTGAATTCTTGTGAGAAATACCTTTGTGCATGGTGCATGTGACAAGCTAACCCTCTGTATAAGATATCGGGGATGTGGACAAATTGTGCAGTACTATTTCAGTTTGGCCGCTATTTAGATTATCAAGAGTCCTTGATTCAAAGTTCATGATCTTCATGATGAATACTAATAGATCGGTTTTAAACTCTCTTTTCATCTGTAGATATTGTCATTATTGAGATTGAAGATTTAAGTCAACACATTTTTAGTATGGTAGTACCATGTACAATTCCAAAGTGAATCATTTAGAGAGAAAACCAGTATTTCTGAATTCTGATCATTATGTTGCTTCGCTTTGAAAATTGACAGATCTGGGCCTTCAGTGGAAACCGGAAAATAGTTTGAAGATCAAGTTCTCTCTCCATGTTGTATGCCCCTTGTTGCGCCTTGAAGATTGGAGATCAACTCATGTTTCCTGGAAATTGCTTTCTTGATTTGTAGTATAGAATATGTATCATACCATATGTTTAATGAAAAAAAGGAACGCAATTTGTCAGCAAGACATTATGTGTTGGGTCATGTTAATCTAGGAACTGTGTGTACTATTATTGCCAGAATACCAGCACCAATGTGGTCTACCCTTTCTTTGTACAAGTTTCCTTTTTCGAGTTAAGAGGAGTAGCATGTATATTTCGGAACGAGTTATCAGTTTGTCCATGGGGCCATTGGGAGCAGTAGCCATCGTGATTATGAAGCTAAAATGTGTGGAACTGGTCTGGCATTTGGCATTATTCCTTGTGTATGAAGCTTCCTGTGTGGGACATACAAATTTCTGGATCACAATTCCCGACAGCAACCATGCAGCTTCCAATATGCCGTGGTCGCCACAGTTGTGGCGTGGCGTGTTGTGGCGTCGTCCAGCCAAACACGCAATAAACTTCCTGTGTGGGGGACACAAATTTCGGGATCACTATTCACCAAGTTTGTACATCCAAGTTACGAATTTTTGTCTTCGTGAGCAGGTCAAGGACAGAGAGACATCTTTTTAGATTGCAAATTCCAGGAATAAGACACGGACAAGAAATTCATGACACAACAAATACGGCATTTGAAAGGTCTGAAAAGCGAATAAAAATTACATTTGAAATATAAAGTACTTGGCTCATTTGAAATGCAAACTACTTTAGCTGGGGTCTTTCAATAGAATAAGAGATCTTGTCAGGTGGCGCTTGGCATTTCTGCAGCACGAAAGGCCACAAAGCCTCCTTGGCATCGGAGACTGAACAAAGACCACACCGGGCGAGAAATTTTTGGGGGAGCAGGGCAAATATGGCGGGAAAGTTTGGCGCCATCTGTTCCCGCGCCGCCGCCTCCCTATTTAGTCCCCGCCACCGCCGCCGCCGCCTCCCCTCAACTCCAACTCCTCCCCGATTCCTCGCCTTCTCCCACCGCCTGCGCCCAAGGACCCTCTCGAGCATCGCCATGGTCGCTTCCAACGGTGCCGCTGCCGCCGCCGCCGCCGCCGACTCCATCCACGAGCCTCCCCAGAAGATCTCCAAGATCGCGCCCCTGCTCAAGGTCAAGAAGCTCTCCGAAAAGGCCGTCCTGCCGTCCCGCGGCTCCGCCCTCGCCGCTGGCTACGACCTCTCGAGGTACGTGCTTTCTCGCCTCGCGAAAGAAGCCCTGTCGTCCTGTGTCGCGGATGTCGTTTGACTTACTGTTTGTTGGTTGGTGGGGTCAGTGCGGCGGAGATGGTGGTGCCGGCGCGGGGGAAGGCGCTGGTCCCGACCGACCTCAGCATCACCATCCCGGAGGGCACCTACGCGCGCATCGGTGAGCGATCTGTTCCCTCTTCCTTCGCGCGTCCCGTTTCCTGTTCATTTTGCCGCCCCGCAAGTGTTTGACGAAATGATTTGCCCGTTGCAGCGCCGAGGTCCGGGTTGGCGCTGAAGCACTCCATCGACGTGGGCGCCGGCGGCGTGATCGACGCGGACTACCGCGGCCCCGTGGGGGTCATCCTCTTCAACCACTCGGACGTGGACTTCGCCGTCAAGCCCGGCGACCGCATCGCCCAGATGATCATCCAGGTGATCGCGACGCCGGAGGTCGCGGAGGTGGAGGACCTGGACGCCACCGTGCGCGGCGAGGGAGGGTTCGGATCCACCGGCGTCTGAGCCGTGATGCCACGTTGATTACAGATTGATTGTCGTTTAGTCTTCAAATCAGGGTGGTGATGGATGTCTTCTGATGGCTCTATGCTTTCGTGATGTTAACAAGACTCTGTTTAGGATTTTAGATTGTCGGCAAGAACTTGATGAGATGGTTTGATGGTTATGTGATCCCATTTCTGCGCGCCAATTGTGTTTTCTCATATCTGATGGGTGATGACCAATGATTTTATGACATACTAATATCTGCTTGATAAGAAGAGTCTCAGGACTCAGGTTTCTAAAAAAATAGTGGTGGAAAAGTAAAATGTTTCAGATTCTCTGCTGCTGGGATAAGGAGGGATTAAAATTGTTCATCGAATGTGTACCAAGTAGTTCAGTCGACACGTTTACAATCACTCGGAAGTGCACCTGGCTGCAGTATCGTCCTGCTGTATGCCCGTCCCGCCTCAGGGAGAGCGATGCCCGGCACGCCACAACAACGAGCCGCTCTGCGCCAGAACATGCGATCTTGTACAGAGTGATCATCGGGCTTCCATCATTCAAAACGAATGAAGGGTGTAGTAATGAGTGCTTCGTCCATTATCACACTCTTCCACTTGAATGAAGCACGTCCATCAGAGGAAATGGTATGGCACTTCACGCTCTTTACCATTGCTGCCTAGCTTGAACGAGACAGTACCATTGACCTTCAGCCGAAGGATCTCCGCCATTCTTTTCCTAATTCTCTGCAACATACAGCAACTTTTGTAAGGTAAGAAATATTTTTATATAACATGGACTCTTTAAATAGTAAATAGTGGTGGAAACAACGAGACCGCGCGTGGTCGCCGTGAAAAACAGACCAACGGCGGCATGGAGGGGGACCTTGCGCGTCTGCTACGTGACGACGCGCTTGCGGGGGTCCTCGCCCGTCTCTGGCCGCGCGGCCTCGCCCGTCTCGTCTGCCGGGCGTGGCGCGCCGCGCCGTCCTAGACACGCGCCGCCTGCTGCGCCCGGACCTCCTCCCCCTGCCGCTCGCCGGCATCTTCGTCACGGTGTCAAGCGAAGCGTTCCGACCTTCCTCTCCCGTCCCTCGGTGGCGCCATCCATCCTCGAGCGCTTCGGCACCGGCGACCTCAGCTTGGGGCAGCTCAAGGACCAGCACGTGGTGAACGATGGGCGTGCTGGCCCCCGCCGCCGCATTCGCCTCTGCCTCCGGGGATGCAGAGTTTTCGCCATCGATCGTACCTCATGTTTGACCCTGCCACGTCGCCGTACTACGAGGTGCTGTCAGTGCTCGGACTTCCATATCACTTGGAATTAGACCGTGCAACGGAGGAGGCAGAACGGCCACCATCCCCGTGCATCATGCGTGTCTTCTCATCTAGGACAGAGCGCTGGGAGGAGAGGTCGTTCAACCGAGAAGGGCGCGCCATGGGAACTTTTGCTGACATGTCAACTCTTGCCTACGATCACAGTAATAGCTACGGTGTCTACTGCCGGAGAGCATTATACGTGCAATGCCATCAAAATAACTTTGTCATGAGGTAAAACAATATAAATGAATAGTAAAACAATAATGTTTCATAAAAAATGAATAGACCACTTTTTATAAAAAAAAAAGACCCCCGTGGAAACTATACAAATGAATAGTAAAACAATACTGTTTCATAAGCTCTACACATCTTAGCCTCGGATCATCCATTCTAGGTACGATTCAAAACGTCAAAATTCGGTTAACTCCCTAGTGTTCCGGTCATGACATTCTTCTCCATTCGACATATAGTTTTCCTTTGAATTTCCTAATTATTAGTATGTAAGAAAAGAAGTAGACAACTTGGGATACTTCTTAGGCATCTCCGACTCAAGCTCTCAAGTTGCTACATGCTCTGTTTGGTTTGTCCAAAGAGCCTTCACATACTTGATCGTCTTGCCCGTAAGCACACTCTCAGATATCTAGGGCTATCTGAAGTTGATCTGCTTGCACCTAATTAAGCACACTCTCGCACGTCTCCAGTAGTACGTCACTCAAATGTCAACTCTTGATCGATTGTAACTAGCTCCATAGTCATATGATGTCCTGGATCCCACTAATACTTCCTTAATGCCAAGATATGGAATGCATCGTGCACACTCTCATCAATTGTGGTAGATCCAATCGATAAGCCAACTTCCCCAATGATCATGAAGGGACCTTCATACCATGGACGAAGCTTTCTTGACTACCAAACCACACAACACCCTTGTAGCAACATCCTTCCTACTGAAGTGTCACTTCCCATTGCAGTAACAAACATTTTCCTCGAGCTTAAAAACGAACTTTCTATGAAGGTAAAGGAAGAAATGAAAATAGCTTGTGAGGGTTGCTAGTTCCAGGGACTCCTCCTTCCAGTATCCTATGGATCATTAGAAACAAGGACAGGAAATATTTCTTGTCTGGAGTTGTTCAATCTGGAAAGCAGCGATATGACTGGCTTTGTGTTCAGTTTCTATCTTAATCTGTATTAGTTTTAGTTACCTCGGTATTTATCTGCCAAGCAACCCTCACAATCTATGTTATGATCAATGCCTCCCGGATGAACTAAAATTCTTGGTGTTTCAACCATAAGCATATTTACCACTGCAATTTAATTCTGCAACTGGATGTGCAGAATTATCCGTCGTTTTGAAATGTTTGGAAACTTATGCGAGGTCGTACCTCACCTGCAGAGCAGCAGAGGACAACGCCGGGTTTGACCCCATGACGGCGCTCCAACGCCTAAAGCCCTGCTCTTCCGTGATCGCGACAGCCACGACGAGCGTCTGGGCGGCTCGGCCGATTCTGCCCTTGCGCTCTGTCCTCTCCCGCTATTTAACGAGGGCGAAAGCGCAGCACAAACCCTCCACTCCACCACCGCTGCCTCCCTCGCCAACCAACCAAACCCATGGCGCGCTCCAGCGTTCTCCTCCTCGTGCTCATCGTCCTCGCCGCCGCCGCCGCCGCATCCGGTCCAGGGGACGCGGCCAAGGCGCGAGGGTGCCAGCCCGAGGCCCTCGCCACCGTCGTCGCGCTGTTCTGCGCGGACAGGCTCCCCACCCCGACGTGCTGCCAGACGCTGGCGCACTCCGTCCGCGTCGGCGGCGCGGGCTGCCTCCGCCGCCTCGCGGCCGCGCCGCCGCTCGTCACCGCCGCGCTCAACGCCACCGACCTCCTCAGGCTCTACGCCGCCTGCGCCGCGCCCGCGCCCGCGCCCGCGCCGGCCTACGGGGGCGCCGCTCCCGCTCCCGCCCCCGCGCCGGGCTACGGGAGCGGTGGCCCATATGACTCCACCGCCGACGCCGTCAGCGCGGCGCACGGCCCGAGCTGCTCGCTGGCGACCCTCGCCGAGATGATGAGGCTCTTCTGCGACCGGTCCGGCAAGGCGCCGCCCGCCTGGCTGTGCTGCTAGGCGGTGGTCGCCGCCGTGGGGATGGGCGCCGGCGACCCCAGATGCTTCTGCGGTTCTGCCGCGCGGCGCAGGGGAGCGGCTTCGGCGTCCGCGGCGTCGTCGGCCTCTACAACGCCTGCGGCGGCCTGCGCACCGGCCTCGCCGGCGACCTCGCCAGGACGTGCCCGACGCTGCCGAAAGCCTAGCTTGATGATGTCGCCGTGTTCAGTGGTTTCCGGCCGTGTTCAGCGCTACACTTGTCGGCCAGCATCGTGTTTCAGCGTAGACGCCGGTCTCAGGTGGACGTGTGTCTGTGGTAGGTTGTGTAAGTTTCAGCTCATGTTCGTGACATGTCTGTGTGTGTTGTCCTTGTGCTAGTTTGGCTGTTTGATAGATGCGCGGTGTGCCGATCTACACTTTCTGTGTTCAGCTCGTCGAACTTGTGGTCTGCTATTGTTTGTTTTAGCTCTTGTAATCATGTTAGTCATCAGTTTGTGCCTCGTGAATCGAACGCGTTCTTTCTACTAATTATTCTGTCACTTGGTTCAATTTCTTTCCACCAATTATTCTGTCACTTAATTGTTGGAGTAACTAGCTAAACGACCAAGTGATCTTAAATCTCTGTAGACTGTGTATGGCTGATAGTACATGCTAGTAGCAAGTAGCAACACCTTCTCAAAACAAGTAAACCCGACTTTGCATCTCGACAGCAAAATTGATCCACAAATATGCTATACACACGACTGCTTAATACGACTGCCGTGTGCGACCTGATTGCTGGTAGTTTGCATGCAGTTCGTGATTAAATTTTGCACTAACGCCGTGATTTGCTGCCGTTAATATGAATGAGCACAAACGGTCGTACGCTGCAGCCGTAAACGCAGTCGTCAATATGAATGATCCAAGCCATGATACAGAACCCGTCCAACCCGGGTGCTCTTGCTGTTGCACCAAATGTGGTCGTAGACGAATCTATTTGCAGCCTTGCTAGGTTTTCTTTAATAGTAGTAAAGAGTCAAAGAGCACGACTTTGGTGCCTGGTGAATTGCTCTTGTGCTGAATTTCTGTGTGTACAGCAGCAGCAGCAGCGGAATGATGGCACTGGAGTACTCGCTTCCGCTGGGAGGCGCGAAATCAATTGCTTCCATCGAATATAGAAGTGATGAACACAACATGAAAAAGGCAACCTGTGCTGCTCGATCCCTACCTGGACGCTGGCACGTCGACCTATATCCTGTACGCATGCTGATGGCAATGCAGGATCTCCACGGCAAAACCTGTTACAGGCTCTTTGGGTACTTGGACCTCCAGATGCGTTATGGTCCGACCTGACAGAGCTGACCTTGCCATATGCAAAACTGCAGGTTCTTTGACGATGCCTGCGGTGAAGCTTGACGCATTTCCATGGACCATCACGAGGACGCCCAGCATGGTCAGCACAGCTAGCTGAGCTGGCCTTTCGGTTCCCCTGCCTGCACGCAGAGCACATTTCGGCACCTCCTCACCTCTCTGAAGCGTGACAGTCCATGGATGGGTCCATGGCCTCCCTCCAGTGTCGTCTCTTTCATCCACGCATTATCGATCCCACACCTGCAAACATCAGAAGATACGTGGAGTACGTACCTGCTTGACAGCAAGTATCCACTGCCCATGAGCCATGATCTTCTTGTATTTCGTCAGAGCAAGAGAACATTATTAGGACGACTGAAGTAGCGCAACGGAGATATTGATACTACGCCTGCTGATTTAACGGACATGTTTGTGTTTTCCCTTCCTGTAAGTGTAACGATAAAAAGGGCCAGCATGCCCATGCTGCGAAGCTAGGTCAAACTTCACGGACAAGTGCATGTCCACGACCGATAGACCACGTTAGCCGTTAGGGATCCCAACGATCAAGCCTACAACGACGCTCCCTGTATCATCCTGATAAGGCAGCAGAACCTGCCATCGTGTTTTCAGTAGCTAGCCGCTTGTCTCAGGCGGATGTGTGTTTGTTTCCACTCCTGCTCGTGATATGTCTGTCTTGTGGTGGTTTGAATCTTTGAGAAGGCTTGTGACCAGGGTTTTCAAAACCGACGAAAACCGGTCGGTTATCGCGATAACCGGACTTATCGGCTCGGTTCGGTTTTGTCGGACGTCCGGTTATCGGTAAAAAACGAACATGTGTACTGTAGCATATTCGGTTACCGATCCGGTTTCGTCCGTTTTTTTCGAGATTTCAATCCTTGCTTGTGACTGTGGCTCCAACACGCTAGCAACACCTTCTCAAATGAAGTAACCCCAACTTTGCATTTTGGCACCAAAAATGATCGAGCAAATGATACAGCACCCGTCCAACCGCAGCTTGCTGTACAGCAAAAATGCGTTCGTAGAAGGATCTTATCCTGCTAAACTACGCAGCTTCGTCTTGTTTTCCTGTGCAATCGAGCGTCAAAGAGCATGAGCTAAGTTGAGAAAAAAAAAGGATTGGGGGCCTGCTGAAATGCTCATGTGCCAGTACTGAATTCCTCTGTGAACAGCAGCGGCAGCGGAATAATGATGGCACTGAACTGGTGTTATCATTCCGCTTCCGCTTGGATGTCGTACCCCACTTCTGAAGTACTTAGTGTTTACCGTATCAGTCCCTGGATCAGTAGCTGATACGACACTTTCACAGAATGCTTCACAGCAGATACTTTATTTATATTACCGAGAGTCATTACAAGCCTTTTAATACATAAAGGTCTTTATACAACTGAGGCGGGCGGCCTCAACACACACAGACATCACGCTCATAGGCTGACGCAGCAGCCAGAGCTAACACTAATGCTAGCGGAAGACGGCAGGGCTCCACTCCTACAAGCACCGCTTAAGCGAAGGCCGAACTTTAATCTTCATCACCATCAGCTTGGAAGTCATAGTCGGGCTCATCTTCTGAATGATTTAAGCAAGGGTGAGTACTTAAGGTACTCAGCAAGCCTAACACGAGGGGTGTGATTATGCAGGGGATTATCAAAGGATTAGGCTTGTGGTTATTGACAAGGCGAGAAAGCCAAGTTTATGTAGGGTTGTTTTGAAAACAAAGCATTTCGCAATTCTAATCAAATATCTGTAGAGATTAAGTGGGGTTGGGCGGCCCTGGGGGAGATGCAATCCATCCCGCCAGTTCCTCAATTTTATCGCTGGCCGACAACCAGCACACGGCTCCAAACCGGCGTTTTCCAAAACACACCAAGGAAACTCACGCGGAAAATCTAATCATAGTGTGGCCGATGCTTTCGCGTTGTCCAATACCGTGGAACACGGCTTTCCGGAAAGTTTCTTAACCTTGGCCAAGGGTGCACAAATTTCCCCACAAGGTGGTCCAGTCCTCCCTATCGTCATAGTTTGGTCTGTCCCACTAAAGGTTCCATACCTACTTTGTACCACCACGGCGTCCCCCACGGACATCACCAGGGGCTTCACAATCATAATAATATGGCCAGTCATAAATGCCGGATCTCGAACACCCACCAACGAACGAGTCTTCTCCTGGGACTCCGTTGCTTCTCCAGCCTCCGGGGGGTACCGGGTGAGTACTAGTAGGGTGTGGTTCCAATCCCGTACCCATATACGGCTTGTGGCTGCACGTGAGGTGCTAGGCAAAGGCGGCACAAGAACCGGTCCTTATACGACCGAACCAGGCATCTTCAATAGCCAATCCACAAGTGGAAGGGCGTCCCAGAGATAGCCTCCCCACTGAGGACTACCTCGTCTGATCCCACCAAAAACATCCCTCACTACGGGTTGCACTTTATCACCACTCCCACCCATTTTCACATTTACGCACACCACCAAGCACTCACACATTTTACACGAAAATCATGTGAGCAGTATTAATTAAACATATATGGTGAAAGTCCTAAGCGGCAAAGCAATCCAACATATCATTAAGGAATTTAATGACGTTGGTTCTTAGGGTTAACAAGGGATCAGGATATATTCAAGTCAAGGCAGGCAATCAAATATTGCATAGGACCATTCTAGCATTTAAATTCGTTTAAATACCATGCAATTTATTTATAAACAGCTCTAATTAGGATATTTGCAAACATAGGATCAATATGATCAAAGGGAGTTAGACTTGCCTTCACCAAGCTCTTCTTCCTCTAAATCCTCGTAATCCGGGTCCTCAGCCTCTTCGTCTTGATTATCTAACGATTAAATAAAAGGTAAATCTACCGCTTACAAACAAATTAACAGAGCAATAAATCCAAATAAAATCCAAATAGAACCAGAGGGGAGTTGATTTTAGTGGCACTGGATAGATTATGATTTTAGATAAATTTTGGCGCAAGTTTCGCCAAAATTGGAATTAAGATGAAAAATATATTGATTTTTGAAGTTTGAATGAATTGATTCAATTGAATTTAGCTTGATTAATTTTGTATGTGAGATACATAATTAATCAGAGGCTAACAAGTGTTGGAAGGTGTTTAGGAGGTGATAAAGTATTTTTAGGAATTTTTGGGAATTTTTCTGATATTGGAAAGTGGTCGAAATGATTTTCTGTGTACAAATCCGGGTGCGCGTAGCATTTCCAGCGCGTTATCTCACTGACGGCCAAAGGCCCCAGCGGGGTCCGCGCGTTACTGTTCGGTGCACCGGATCCACAGAACGGTGGACCGGGCTGTGCAAAGTGGCGGGTCCATGATGCGCCGAGTCCGCCACGTGGGTAGGCGACTCGGTCGCTGCGGGCCCACGCGCCGACGTGGCGTGCCATGTCGGACGCTGGCGCGACGCGGTCAAAGCCCGACGGCGCGCGGCGGCGCGCGGCGGCGGCCTCGCCGGAATCGTCGTCGGCGGCGCCTACAGGGGCGGAACTACGTCGAGGTCTAGTCCTACGTGATCTACGCGCGACGGCGAGTGTGATGGGAGGGGATGTCGTCGACGGGGACGACGGTCGCGGCGGCGCAACGTCGCCGGAGCTGGCGGCGCGCCGGCGAGGAAAGGAGAAAAGGGGCGTGCGCGCGGTTATGCGCGAGTGTGTGCTATCGAGGGCGTGCGCGAGGGTATGGCAAAACGTCTGGTGGGCTCGGCCGGGTCGGAGGGGGCTCTCGGCGGCCGGCGGCGAGAGGAAAAGGCGGCGGCGGGGCCGGCGCTCGAGGAGAGGGGTCGCGTGCTAGGAAAGGGTGGACGAGATCATGCGCTGGAGGAAGAAGAGAGCTAGGGGGTGCTCACCGTGCCCTCAGACGAGCGAGGGAAAGAGCGGGGAGGTGCCGGCGACGGTGATGGCGGATGACGGGGTTAGGGTTCGGTGATCTCCACCTGCAGGTCACGGCTGCGCCAAAGGAGAGCACTAGCGTGTCAAGCAAGTGAAGGGCTAACGAACTCGACGAGAAACGAGCGTCGAGACTCACCGGAGAAGAAGGGAGAGCTCGGCGGAGGGTTTGCCGGAGTTGGGAGAGAGAAGGGGGAAAAATGGGAGAGAGAGCTCGGGAGTGGATTTGGGTGGCAAATGACATGAGAGAGGGAAGGAGAGGGTCTGCCCCTTGCTTTATAGGCGGCAATGGCGGTGCGGAGCAGTGGGCGAAGGCGGTTCCCGGCGAGATATTTCTTTGCCGGAGTTAGTGCTTGATTGACGCGCGAAGGCGATTCGCGAGCCTCGAAGACGGTGGTGACGCGCGACGAGCATGGCTGCAGTGCTGGAGAAAGAACGGGGGAAGGTTGAGCGGCGCTGTGGCTGACGTTGAGGCATGGAGCTCGCCGGGGCTCCGGGGCGGTTCGCGAGAAGAGGGAATGGCGCGCTCCTGTGCGATGAGACGGGACGGAGAGGCGGTGCGACGCGTGCATGAACTTCACGTGGGGTTTCCTGTGGCCGTGAAATGACGAGGGCGGCGGGGAACCGGCCGGTATGGGCGACGGCGCGAATTGCGCCGGCGACGCGAGGTAGACGATGGGGGCGCGGGCCCCACCTGTCGGCGACTCACGCGAAAAAAAGAAAAAGGATAGGGACGCGTGGGCTGGCTCAGGCGGAGCTGGGCCGGAAGCTGGGCCGAGGCGACGCGGTCCGAGCGGGAGAGGAAAGGGAGAGAAGAGGGCGGCGCGACTGGGCCAAGCGACTGCTGGGCCAGGCGCGAGAGAGGGAGAGGAAAGAAAAGAGGGCCGGGCCGACAAGAGAAAAGAGAGAGGGAGCGGCCCGATCAGGGAAAAAGATTTGATCTTTAGCTGGGGAAGGATTTCGAATGAATTTCAAATTCATTCAAAAGGAAAGATTGAAACCAACACTCAAACAAATCAAGAAAAGCACGAAAATGCACATGGTGACTTTTATGCATGGTTTAAATTTCAAAATCTTTTGGTTTTGCTTCTAACTAAGGCTAGCAAATCGATTTTAATTGGAAAATTTTAAAAAGTTCAAATTTTTAGTGGCTTTTGACAACGGGCAAAAGCGCGGGTCGCTACATTGGAGGCGCGAAATCTTTTGCTTCCACCGAATATGAAGTGACGAGCACAACATGAAAAGGCAACCTACTGCTCTCTGGACCATGACACATCTGTATATTATATATAGGATATCCACGGCAAAGCTCCTGCAAATGCTCTTTGGGTGCCTGGACTTCCAGATGCGTTATCGCAAGACCTGACGACAGAGCTGGCCTCGCCATATGAAAATTGCAAATGCTTTGCCGGTATTGCGAAGCCTGACGCATGGCCATGCATGGATCATCATGAAGACGTCCAGCATGGTCCGCCTCTACTGAACGCAGAGGAACCCGAGAAGGACATCTGGGCACCTCCTCTCTGACTCTGGGGCGTAACGATCCATGGCCTCGGGTGCCGTCTCCGTCATCCACTGATCGACTAGCATCAAAAGATATGTATGTACTACGTACTTGCTTGACCACAATTTATATATGGTGCCCCTGATCATCTTGTATTTCGTCAAAGCGAGTTGTTATTATGCATGATAAGGCCAAACTTCAGAGACCATTGTCGTCGCTGCACCACCACGAGTAGCCAAGGTTCACACAACGGCACACGTACGGCGCGAACAAAAGAACCAGCAATGTCTGAACCAGAGTGTCGATCAGTGGTGTCAAAACAGTATCACAATTCACAGAAATACAGTCAGATGAATTCCAAGAAGATGCCTTTTGAAACGAAGTCGCCTAATTAACAGGCACAAGTTCAATTATGCTACTAGTTTCAAAATAAGAGGCACGAAATAGGCAGGTCAAGCATATCATTGCACCAGCTGATATTGAGGCTTCACCCTGTAAACAAGGCTGAGGGATTCGTTTTGTTTTAGGAGATTCAAGAATGAAACAGATAGAAAAGATTTGGGGCCATGGTCTATAAGGGCCTATGAGAAAATGTGATCAGTAGGAGCACAATCCGGCCTGCAGATAGAACGCGTGATGTTTTTGACCAGCCAGTCCCTTGATGTATGTCTCAACAAAAAGTTTTAGAGTGTGCCCTGGAAAATAGCTTAGTGCTTGTTGCAACTTTTTACTATGAGTTAACTAGAGCCAATTGCAAGGGCAGTCTAACGCTCGCTGAGCTAGTTTTAGCGTTAAGAGGTTGACGGCCACGGAATAATTATGTGGTTGAAATATTTGCTGGTCCATCGATCATCCATCTCTGGTGTGGTCAGGGTAGCCGGGGAAGTGACTAGCTACAATGCAGTGGACCGAGCACATGATGGAGCGGCAGAGCATGAAGCTCTGCTCTGCCCTGCCGTGACCACGACGAGCCGCTCCGCTCTACCCGGCATGCAGTGGCCTCGTTCGTACTCCCCCATCTCGTTTCCATTTAAACCACGGGCGCGTCTAGTCTAGGCCTCTAGGGACGAAGCAACCAAGCAGCCTCCACTCCACACCGACTCCACCACCTCCTGCTCCCTGCGCCAACCAACCATGGCGTCGCCCTCCCGCCGCGTTCTCCTCTTGCTCGACCTCCTCCTCCTCGCCTCGGCCGCGTCCTGGCCGGGGGCGGCGGGGCAGTGCGATCCTGGCACCCTCGCCCCCGGCGTGGCGCTGTGCTGCACCTTCCGGCTGCCCAGCTCCATCTGCTGCCGGACGCTGCTCCACTCCGCGGCCGTCGGCGGCGGCTCCGGCTGCCTCTGCCGCCTCGCGGCCGAGACGGTGGTCATCCACACCGCCCTGAACGCGACGGACCTGCTACGGCTGTACGCCGCCTGCGCGCCGCCGAGTAGCGCCGCCGGCCTCGCCCCCTCCTCCTCCTGCGACGGCGCCGAGCCTCCGTCGTCGGCGCTCGACGACGCCTACGGCTGCGCGCCGGCGGCCTTCGCCGATCAGATGGGCCTCTTCTGCGGCCTGCCGGGGCGGCCCAACGCGCCGTGCTGCGTGGCGGTGGTGGCCGCCGTGCAACTGGGCCGCGCCGCCGCCGACGGTCCCTGCTTCTGCCGCACGGCGCGGCTGGCGACCGCCGTCGGCGGCGCCCGCGGCTTGATCCACCTCTACGCCGCTTGCCACGGTCTGCCCGTCGATGTCGCCAGCGACATTGCCCCAACGTGCCCCTCCCTGATGTAGTGATGTCATGTCGTTTGCCGTGGCTCTCTGTCTGTGCTTGTTGTACTCCAGTACACTACTTGGCCGCGATCTCGCGTGATCTTCTGCGTAGTTAGTGCTAGTATTATGAGATGCAGTGTGCCAGGTTTCCGTCGTTCGCAAGAGATTCTCATGGTGTTTGTGTGTTCTGCTACTGTGTTCACCTCTTCTATGTGTTGGAAGATTTAATACTTGTCATCATGTTCCATGTCATGAATCGCGCGCGCATCATGCAACCTAAAGTTTGAAGAAAATCTTTAATTTTTTCGTTTAGACACGGATTGATCCAACTTTGCATGTTGACAGCTAGTAAATGATAAAACATGGACTCATGGTTGCACGAAGCTAGACTTTGAGTGTGAACCAAACACACTACCGGTCGTACATACATTCAATTCTCACAAGTTAAAAATCGACACCCAATGCTTCCACTTATTTTCTCTTTTTTTAAAAAAAAAATTATCCGCTTCTTTCCCAAAATTCCACAGTATGTTGAGTGAAACAAAACAACCATACTATCTATCTAGGCTGGAACTCTGATACTGACATCCCGTTCATGGACGGCACAGCCACTGCACGCTGCGTGCCTGGCTCTCCAGATACACCGTACGAAAGGGAAGAGCTCAGCTCGCCGTACGCGAAGGCGAACGCCGGCTTGGACGGCGCCGGGAAGCTCGACGCGTGGCCGTGGAGCATGACGAGGACGTCCAGCATGGTCGGCCGGTCCGCCGGGTTCTCCTGCACGCAGAGGAGGCCCAGGTGGACGCACTTGAGCACCTCGCTCTCCGGGGCCTGGCAGTCCATCGATGAGTCCATGACCTCCAGTGGCGTTCCCTTCGACCACTGATCCCATGCCTGCAATTAAATCGACATCCCAGTATCCATGTTATTTACTTGTTTAATCCTAGTTGTTTTTCAATGCGCAAGATCTTGTGGACCTATGAATATTTACACTTCAAGAAATTGATTGGGATGACTCACGTAGCGCAGCAGAGTGCCCGATTCGTCATCGGCTGATTCGAAGCACGCGTCGGTGTTCCTCCTCCCAGCAACGATCTCCAGGACCAGGACTCCGAAGCTGTACACGTCCAGCTTCACCGAGAGGTGCCCCAGAACGGCGTACTCCGGCGCCATGTATCCTCTGACAACAGACAATATATGGAACGATCAGTTACTGGAATTCAGACAGACCATGGAGCAAAGGATTTTGTGTGCGATGAAGAACAGATACTACAATCGATAATAAGCTCGATCGACCATTCTTACAGCGTTCCGACGACTTGGCTGGTGATGGTGGTCGTCTTGTCGCCGCTGAAGAGCCTGGCCAGGCCGAAATCCGAGATCTTGGGGGTCATGTCGGCGTCGAGCAGGACGTTGCTCGCCTTGAGATCGCGGTGGATGATCTTGATCTGCGAGTCCTCGTGGAGGTACAGCAACCCTCGCGCCGTCCCGTATATTATACGGTACCTTGTGTCCCAGTCCAACAACTGACGCTTCTCAGGTGCTGCATAAGATTTCATTAGTGTTGGCATAAAAGTAACACATGTCACATGACACAAGTAATAATGCTATTTGCCGCCAATTAAAATCTACTATCATCTTTTAGCATTCTGTACCAAATAGAAAGGTGTCGAGGCTTCGGTTGGGCAGGTACTCGTACACAAGCAGCTTCTCCTCTCCCTTCAAGCAAACGCCCAGAAGCTTTGCGAGGTTGTTGTGCCGAAGCTTGGCGACCAGCAGTAGCTCGTTCCTCAACTCCTTGAGGCCTTGCCCTGATGCTTTGTCCAGTTTCTTGACGGCGATCTGCCGTCCATCAGGCAAGAATCCCTGTTGCAGGTATTAGTAAGACTTAATCTTTCAGACAAATGAATTTTTCTAGTAAGACGTAATGGTACTTTGTATACTGCGCCAAAGCCTCCATGCCCAAGCTTATTCTCTTCAGCGAAATTTGCTGTCGCCCTTCTTAACGTTGCCAGGTCAAAGAGAAGCGAACCGGCATCCTCATCTTCTTCGGCATCTACACAGATGTATCACGGTAAGAGTTCTGAGAACGGAGCCTCAATTTTGTTGTCTAAATTATGTATGTCTGAATCTTTGTTAGGAAGGGCCAGCTCAATTATTGATCCAACTCACTTTGTTTTGTTTGCGCTTTTCTCCAGAAGTGTGCCATAATCACGGAGGCAAGGATAGCAACAAGGACCCCGAGGATGATGGCAATCACTGTTGCTGCGTTGCCCGAACTCCTTCTCCTGTTTCCTGCAGTCAGGTGCAGGTCACGCAAAAGCTACTAATTAAATCTCGACGACTACTGAGACTTGCAACAGTTGTACAAAGTATATGGCCACTTGTGGATAAATTTCGGCCCTCCTGCGTATTTCCTGCACGATCTGAACTCTACTTGTGTTTGAAAACAAAGAGTTCAGGCTTACCATTCGGGCCGGCCGGAGACGGCGGAGGCGGCGCCGGTGGCGCGGCAAGGCTGACAACCGGGCTGCTGTCGTAGAAGGGGAATATCTCGAACCTGAGGTTGCACCAGACGCCGTTGAACTGCCCGCCGGATGTGCCGGTGAACACGGTCGGCATCTCGGCCCGGAGCCTGTCGAGGCACGCCCGGCACGTCGCCGGCGCCTGGTCCGGCGTGCACTGCACCAGCCCGTAGATGGTGTGCACCAGGTCGGACTGGGTCGTCGGGAACCCCTCGCCGGAGGTAACCACCCCGGCGGCGAACCTCGCCGTCGAGTTCTGCGCCGCCCAGCCGGTCAGCGCGCCGACGAGGTCCGCCGCGAGTTCCACGAACCGGCCGGCGTTGACGGTGACGTTGACCTCCTTGTTGGTGCCGAACTGCACCGACGCGGCGTCGCCGGGGACGGCGAGGAAGTCCTTGTCGGAGTAGTGCACGAGGCAGCGGTCGTAGTAGATGGACACGTCCCTGACGCCCCTGCACTTGCCGAACGCGAGGTCCGGGGCCTGCGCGAGGCAGGACGCGCAGCTGCTGCCGTTGATGTCGCCGCGGCAGAGCGCGAGGCCGTACGCCTGGTCCGGCGCGGCGCCGAGCGTCGCCGTCGCGTAGCCGACGGAGGAGCGGGACGCGTTGGCGGAGAGGGACGCGAGGAGGGCGACGACGTTGGAGTGGTAGGTGGTGTTGAGGCCGTAGGAGCTGCCGTTGTTGCAGAGGTAGTTCATCAGGCTGAAGGCGTGGCCGCCGCGGCCGGAGACGAGAGCCATCAGGAGGAGGTAGCAGACGGAGGCCGTGGTGGCGCGCATGGAGATTGCGGCAGCCATGGGGTCTCGCCGGAGAAGCGCAGCGTCCTACAGTGCAAGTAGTATTGGTTTGCACATTTGGAAGTTGAGAGATACAGGCTTTTATGTGGCTCATTCTTTGGCTTTTATTGTGAAAATCAAACCATATAAACTGACTACGCAACGACTCCGGCGTTTCAACCAGGCAACCAGCGTAGGATTCGTTGTAGCTGCTGATATTGGCGTTGGCTGAGCTTTCATGAAAGGAAGCCGAGCGTGGCGACTAGTGCAGTGCACCTGAGGATATGGCAGCTTACTTTTCAAATAATATAAGCGGAACACTGATTGTTTCATCGTATTGGACACCAACTTCAATCATCGCTGAAAATGAAGGTACGAAAGAAAATGAAGTTTGGAACGTCAAAGATGTAGAAGTAAACCAATACTAGATCATACTCCGCGCCAAAGACGAGCCGCGTTAAGAGTATTTGAGTTAGCTAACAAAATGATGTAGGTTGTATACGACTTTTGGGACAACAAAGCTAGTTAAATTTCAATATTTTTTTTTTGTAGTAAGCATCATGTGTTTAAGAATGGAGGTACGTAGTTGTGTTTTTTTAACATGTATGAGTGAATAGAGCAAAACCAGTATATGTAGGTTGTTCGTGTCTATCTGCCCCTTAATTAAAAGCCGTTCTCAAATCTAGGTCATCTAAAACGAAAGAATCTCGTGCCATTCCTACCTTCGGAGCGGACCTTGGACAAGAATAAGCTCCGCGATAAACCGGCTGAACCTACTTAGGGTGCGTTCGTTGCATGGGGTCTAAACTTTAGAGGGTTTTTCCAACGAATATTGTGATTACAAATAAAGTTTAATTACGAAACTAATTTCAGGACTCCGCTCGAATTCGCGAGACGAATCTAATGAGGGTAATTAAGGAGTCATTAGAAGATAGTTACTGTAGCATCACTGTAGCAAAATATAGATTAATTAGGCTCATTAGATTCGTCTCGCGATTTAGAGGGGGGTCGTGACATAGGTTTTGTCATTAAATTAATAAAAATATGTTTAAATAGTAAGATTCTTTTTGATGTGACAGGTCTAAAAGTTTAGGGGAGGTACAGCGAACGCACCCTTAATGTAACACCGACCCATAGGGTTTTTCAAAGAAGCTATCATACTTCGTCAGAAACAACTGTGCTAATAACGGAAACATCACGTCACCCTTTGAACACGCTTTCTTTTGGACGAAAGAGCAGAGAAAAAATGCAAAAGAAGAGTCAACCTTCAGTTGGTAAGCATGACTCTTATACTTTCCATTTCCAACTGTAGATAGATGCCGTCTATAGGAGTTGAAATGCCTCTAATATATAGTAACACTATGGAACCCAACCCAACAGTCTAGCTAACTCTATATCACTGTCAATAATATTGATGTCCAATATTATTGTACTGATGAACAAGTAGACTATGTATTTATCCTCGTTACTCCTCCCCCTTCACATAGATCAAACTCTAATGTGTATAATCTTACAGGTAAATGGCTTGTGTTGGTGATGCCCTTACAGGAGACTAGAATTGGAAGCTTCGTAAACTAAACCTTAAAGAGAAGACCAACAGCTCCTTCACCAAGCACATGCAGACATGGAGGCTGGCTGCTGATTACCGAGCAACCATAGGAAGGGCTGCGACTAGTCGTTCATCTTGCTCACATGGCTCATTTGGATGGAACACTACGGCAGAGTTTTCAACTATGCATGTGTTAAGCACTACGGGCGCGGTGTTCGAACGGTACCTCCTATACATAAGGCGTTCTACATGATTCAACTTATAGATCAGCCTAATATCGCATCAAATTCGGCCTACTTAAGGTAACTTAGCCTATCAAGTGACCGTCAACATTTTCAAACACCAGTTTCAACATTTTCGTAAGTCATGTCAACATTTTCAAACAACTGAGTCAACATAGCACATCTAAAATGTTGACGTAGTGCAATAAAAATGTTGACACAGTACATTTAAAATGTTGACGAAAATTTAAAAAATTAAAAAACTGAAAAAATATTCAAATTGGATCTCATTTGGTAGAATTAATTGTAACAAACACGTAGGTTCAAACGGATTCGAAAACAGACTTACGATTTAAGAGAAAAATGCGTTTAAAGTTTGCAATCGTTTCTTTTTCTCCCATCTCCCACCCGTTCCAATCAGAATGCGCCACGTGTCACTCATCTGTGCTCTCCCTCTCAACCAGCAGCGCGCGTGAGCCATTCGATGTCCATTCGCACGAATCTCAAAACGTTCTATCAAAAAGATTTTATAAGGCGGATTACGTATAGGATCGGCGTGTTCGAACTCTGCAAAGATGAAGCCAAGACTGACGGGGCAAGAAGATTACAACAGCTATGGGCCGCAGGCCGGCCTAGCGAAGTAGCTGTAGACACAGCCTCGTGAGATTAGACATGTAATTCCATTTTAATGGTCGTGCTTAAACTCCCACGTTTAGTGGTGAGGGAAATGCCCGTTGTAAAACTGGTTGTACTTGGTGCCTCTTTGCACCTTTCTTCTTCAATAAATCTCTGTTGCGTGTCCGCAAAAAACAGCTCGTCTCTGGGACCGATCAAGCACCAGCCAGGATCCAACAGTTTCGTAGACTGTTCATGGAATCTTTGTTGCTGGCCTCACCGTTGGGACTACCGGTGATGGAAAATTCGGCCACGGAAAACAGAAGCTGATGTTTCTGTGAAGGGGATGGGCAACCCCGTTAGATGGGTCCAAGAGCCGGACGAGGTCCGCACGCATTTCTTGACTTCCTGTGCCCTTACGGTTGGCCTTACCTATTTGCTATTGTCACGGTCATTGAGCCTGTTTGTCTCTAAGTCCGTTTCTCATTTGCGACATTCCGGCAAGCACTGCATCAAGGTGCGAGGAATTGATCAAAGTTTCGATAATACGCTGAGTATTTTTCTTAAGAGGGGAAGGGAACAGAGCAAGACGTCCAAGACTGCTAACGTTTGCCTTGGCAAGTGCACCTAGGTACGTCCAAGACTGCTAACGTTTGCCTTGGCAAGTGCACCTAGGTGACCAGCTAGACGCGGTAGAAAACGACCGCATTTTAAAAGTGCTGACATCGTTCCTGCGGCCCTCAAACTCTGTGAAAACGACCGCATTTTAAAAGTGCTGACATCGTTCCTGCGGCCCTCAAACTCTGTGTTGCACGCTGCGGTGTAACACCAACGGCCCAGTTTGCATGTACTCCCTCCGTCCCTATTTGTAGTTCGTTCTGGGTTTGAAAGGAGGAAATAGCAGAGAGTTGCAATGACCGCATTACCCCTCCTACCAGCCAAAAAAGATTCGCCGGGCCCGCCCCTGCTCATCGCCTCCTCCATCGTGCCAGGGTCGCCGCCGCTCCTCGCCTCCTCCATGGCGGCCGGTTCGCCGCCCCTCCGCGACCCTGCCGCCGGGACCGCCGCCGCTGGACTCCTCCATGAATCCAGAGTCCCCGCCACCGCCCCTTGCCGCCTCCATGCGGGTCAATTCAAGGCGCTGGACACGGGAGCCGGAGCCTCTCCGCCCCTCGTCTTCTTCTCCATGGCGGCGAGCCCGACGACCCTCGCCTCCTCCACGGCGCCAGGCCCGCCGCCCCTGCGAGACTCCACCCTGCCGCGGGGCCCACTGCATCTTGCCTCCTCCTGCCGCCGTGAGGCGATGCCGAAGCTCTTGCAATCCTCCATGGCGCCGGTGTCCCCGCTGCCTTTAGTCTGGTCCACTGCGTCTGGGGCGCCGCCGCCCCCTGCCGCCTCCGTGTGCGATGCGAGCTCCGCCCGCATCCTGCTGTGAGCTGCGGAGCGGGAGGCGGCGCGGCCCCGCGAGATTGGAGCGGGAGGCGCCACGGGCGAGCGAGATGGGAGGGCGGCGCCGTGGGCGAGCGCCATGGGAGGGCGGGCCGAGGGCGATGAGACGCGGAGCGGAGCGGGAGGCGGCGCTGGCGAGCGAGATGAGAATGGGGAGGCGGCGGTGCTGTTTCTCGATGCGAGACGAGAGGGAGGGAGGCGGATGCGGTCACGGCACGGGAACGTGGGTGGGGCCGCGGGGCTGGCTGCGCTGCTGTTTTTGGACGGATTCCACGTGTGGGACCCACAGATGGCTAGAATGCACTACATTTAGGGAAAAATTGATATGGCTAAAAGGCCCTATATTTAGGGACGGAGGGAGTATCGTGTAATCACCAAGAAAAAAAATCGTAAACTGGTGCCAAAATAAAGAGGTGGTAAAAAACCCCTGCATTGGCGCAAGTGATACTCAACATTCTTTCTACAAATTGAAGAATGCTACGGTTCAACACCTTCAGAACGTTACCCATGTTCTGAACAAGTATATAATCAGAAACTCACAGAAAACAGTAATCAGAAAATCTCAGGGAGAAATAGATAAGTATGTCCAAGAACAGTTAACAGTCATAGTCTCACAGAAGGATGTCGAAGAGTCATGGATTCAGAGTCAGAGATCCTCTAGAAACGGAACCACCTAACAGACACTAACTTTAATCTATTATGTCTGGAAAAAGGCTTATGGAACACATGCAGAGAAAAAATATCAATACAAGAAGGCTTCCAAAACCAAAAAAAAAAGGCACCATTTTACTCTTTTCCATTGGTGTCGTCTTCATTATCCCTTTTCCTCTTGTTTGGCAGAGTTGCTTTGCTTCCATTGTTCACCTTGTCATCTCCATTAGCATCAGGTTCATTCTCCTCAGCTTCATCCTCTTCATCTTCAGCCTGCAAATGATTAAAATGATATGAGCGGCGCAATCATGTAACCAGTGTAGGTGAAATGCATATAATAGCGTCGTAGAGCTAGCAAAATTATGCTGGACAGAAGTTGTTTTAGGACTATTCAGAAGGATGCAGCCAAACCCAAGAATGTATAAACCTGAATGGTGAGCAGGTTAGAACTGTGCAAACCATGCCCTATCAACACTACCGTCTTCGAAGAACGGCAGACAACCAACGGTGTTGTTGCTGGCAGACACCCAATCGGACAAAAGAAAATCAAGGTGTATATAGGAGATAATAATAAGAGCAACTCAAGAATTGTGGGGCCCTGATAATAAAGCCCCCAAAAAATGGAATTGCAGGGCCCTGATAAAAAAATCCCAATTATAGAGTGTTCACGCATTTAACAAAAAAAAATAAACAAATATATGACAAAGACCAAAAAGGGCAGTGCAGAACATCGATCGTACTCAGTGCAACAAAAAGAAATATCAACAAGCAAAAATATTGCAACATGGAAGGTAAATCTTCAATGTAGACAACCAAGTAGTAAAGAGTAAACCATACACATTGCAAACGCACCGCAGGCTATACATTGTAGCAATCATCTAACAAGAAACTGATTAATATTCATTTAGAACAGCGCACGTTCACCAGATGTAAGGACCTCAACGAATTTTCATAACATTATACACTAACAGTGCTTCCATGCACGAAAAAGCAACTAGCACAATGAATTCTGATAAGGCAAACTGATTCTATAGAAAGTCCACAGCAGTGAATATCAATGGTAGGAACAAATAGCATAGCACTAGAAAGTGTAAAATGGCCACAAATAAAGATATAGAACTAACAACAATTTAATGAATGAACCAATTGCACGGCAGAGACCAAACCAAAGCTTGTCCGGGCGGGGGAAAAACAAAGGAGAAAACTAGACCATGTGTGTTACCGAACAATTAAATGTGGATGGTATCATGCATCATCCAGTGACAACATTACATTCAGAGCAGCAATATATCGATTAAGTGAAATCAAGTGCCACCGTTTATCATTTATCAGTAGGAATTAACCTAACCTCATTAGCAAGCGACTTAATGATCATGTCACCAGCTATCGAGTATTTGAGTGCAATTTCATTCATGGAAAAACACATAGGGCAAGATTCTCACCTCCTCGTCGCCTTCTTCTTCATCCCCTTCCCCATCATCGGCATCTTCTTCATCCCCTTCCTCTTCCCCTTCCTCCTCATCTCCACCTTCACCCTCCTCTTCCCCCTCCTCCCCTCATCCTCATCGTCCTCCTCATCGTCCTCTTCGTCGTCCGTCTCCAATCGCTCGTTACCCTCGGCGTCGACGCCATCCAGGTACTTCAAGCTGGGAATCAGCGCGAAGACCTTCCCCCTGTACCCCTTGACCTTGGTGACGGGGCACTGGTACAGGTCGAGCGCCTCGACCCCGAGCTTGGCCAGCGGCGCGAGCTCCTCGACCTCGGCGAAGCGGTTGTTGCCCAGGTCGAGGTGGCGCAGCGTGCCGCCGCAGGCCTCCGCGACCGCGGAGAGGGCGGCAGCGCCAGAGAGGCGGTTGTCGGGGAGCGAGAGGCGGCGCAGCGCCGGGAGGCGCGGGAGTCCCGCGAGAGAGGAGAGGCGCGCGCCGACCACGGAGAGCTCCTCGAGGGAGCCGGCGACACGCTCGAGGATTGCCGGCGAGGGGAGGCGGCCTGTGGCGGACTTGACGGCGCCGTCGAGGGTGAGCGTCTTGGGCGCGGCGGAGGCGGATGAGGCCGTTTTGGAGGCGGCGGCGACAGCGCGCTCCCACGCCGCGTCGTCCTCGCCAGCGGCGGCCATTGCTGCGGCGGCGGGCGTCGGGAAGGAGGAGAACCCTAGCTAAACCCTGGAGATGGAAGCTTCCGTCGGGAAGCGGCGGCGTACGGAAATGGATGGGGAAGCGACCTATGGCCCTTGAGATGGGGCGAGAGGACTAGTAGTGGGCTTCGTGCAGGGTGGCTTGGGTTGGGCCTGGGCCTGATTAGCCATGAAGAGGCTTTGGAAGAACTGAAAATGGACCATTCGAATGCCCACCGCTCAAGATTCATGTTGCCGAAAAAATGCAGACGTACTTCTCAAAAAAAAAAAAAGGTATCACGCCAATTCAAGTCTTTGGCTTAACATGGCTGTTTCATATTCAATCACTCGCTAATGGGTGACGTATTTGTCGATTTGTGGTGACCTCTTCAATTTTTAAGATATGCTTGCTTAGTCTTTTGGAGATATTCATAAAAATAGCGCGTGCCTTTGCATATGGATTGCTGTGCTCGGCGCGTGATGTCTTTCCTGTTGTATGCCTATCTTCTATCTCTTTTAAGAAAAGGAATAGTCTTTTCTTTCCTCTCTCTCCCTCTCTAAATAGTAAATACGTCACGCATCATATCTTTGTATACTTTTCAATAGGCTTGGATGGATAGATTGTGGAACGTGTACAAGTTGTGACACTGCACATGGTTTTCATCTCAAATGAACGTACTAGTTTCAAGAGGTGAATCGGCATGAGGTGAAGCAGTGGCGAAGCTAGCGCTCAAGGGGGTCATCGCCCCCCCCCCCCCCCCCAAAAAAAAGAAAAAGGGGAAAAGATTTTTTTCTTTGGTTAAACAGTACTTCCTATTCAGGCATATTTTCATTTGATTCTGGTTGTGCTCAATTTTTTGGGCCACTGCTTGAGCGGTTTGCTTGAATCGATCAGAACTCACATTAAAAAAGAAAGCACATCAGCATCTCGGGTTGAACAGAACAGAACGACGACGTACTTTCGGATCCAAGATGCATGCTGCCGCTAGGCTTTTGTTGTGTGTGCCCAAGCAAATGGCACACGGTCTTTGCCACTTGCTCCGCATGCAACAATCATCGGCCCCTACGATGCCTAATTCCCTTGTGTGAGATCCAAATTAAACGGTCGTAGCACACGCCAAGGCCGAAGCGTGCTGATCCCCGGACGTGATCCGCTGCAAGGACTCTCGCGCGCTGTTCGTTTGTTGGTCGTGCAACCTGGCGTTTGTGTGTGACAGCGTACGTGCATGGATTACGGCCGGCCTGTGCGGTTGGGTGGTGTTCATCTCTCCAGCCACGGTGCACGCAGTCTCAACGCTGCTGGTTGTGTTCTTGCGTTTTGAGGACAATGCCGTGCCACTCACATGTGACGCACGCATGTGAGTGAGTAGTAGTCGTCAGTCTCTGCTTGCATGGTCCACTATACCTTATAGTGCTCCTCCTCCTCCTCATGTAGAGTAGTACCCCATCTCTATTTCGCCTTTGCAGAAGAAGAGCAAAAGCAACACCGATCAGATCGGATCTGGTCTTGTCCGGCCTCCAACTCCATCTGACGCCGGCCGCACCACGAACACGAGCAAATGAAAAGCTAACGCCACCACACAGTCGCGTCAATGATCGGCTGGTGTGCCCCGGGCATCTGCATCCGCGGGTGGGACTTGACTGAGAATGACATGTTCTGTATCTATAGACTGTATACTACTAGGACCGATTCGGACAGCGCAGTACAGCTTTGCGACATCGATAGCGCGTGGGATCACCCGGCGCTTTGCATCGATGATTCACCACCGCTACTACTGCGAGCGTACGGCAGCAAGCTCTGGCAGAAGGATTTGAAGCCGAAGCGCATGCATGCTGTCCTGTCGTCGATCGCGCGTCAGCTTTTGGATATGTTGCCGGCGGAAAAGTCAAGAGGAGTCGTTCTCGCGCAGCGACAGCGTCGATCAGCCCGCCCCACTGGAACCTGTTGATCGAGCCTTCCTTCCTTGTTGGTGTGCGCCTGGCTAGCCGTGTGTACGTTCGTGCGCCAGACAACCGGGGTGACGAGACGAACTGTGCAGTTGGGCGTTCTCATCTGTCGTCACATGTCACGGCGTGCACAGTCCCAGTGCGCCGCTGGTTTTCTTCATGTTTTCTGAGACTAGGTATGCATGGATGGAACATGTCACACATCTGACGTACCCGATGGTGAAGGCGTTTTTGATCGCATTCAAATGTGTATGCAGACTTTTGGGCAAAGGGAAATTAAAGAAATCAGGACAAATGTGCGTGCGTGCAACTTGTTGCTGTGCTAGTAGTAGCTTTTACTTTTTTGTAACAAAAAATTGTATCGAAGCAGTGGCCCCACCTGCCACGCACCGTCCTGATCGATCGAACTACGTACCATCATCCACCCTAGCTTGTTACTACTCCAGTAGTGCGCGCGGACCAAAAACGACATATAATGCAGCCTCGTCAAGATATGAACGCAGAGTTGACGACGACGACCGGAGGCCACGGGCACCTTCAAACAAACAAAGCCACCTACTCAACAGCAAACGGATGGACGCGTCGCCGATCGATCCAAACGCTGATGAAGTAAGATGGCTCACATATGGCCAGATCGTCCACACGCATGCGTGCGTGCGTGCGTGTGAACGATCTAGCAAGGCACGCACACTCGTCACCCGTGCCGTGCCTCCTCGATCATGTAGAGGTTGGGATCAGGTGTCTCGATCGTCAGCTAGGAGCCTAGAATACAACAGGGCCGTGCGGCGGCCGCATGAAAAACGCAACGGCTCCCGCTCGTGGGCGCCGGGGGGTCACAGATCGAGAGGGAGACGAAGCTTGGGAAACTGGACAATTTGCGATGGAGCCGAGACTGGCAGTGCGTGGAAATGGCGAAGTTGTTGCCTGTTGCTGTTCGTTCGACCATGGATCGCGAGAGCGTCGCGGCATGGGCGGGACTCGGACCGATCGATAGACACGTAGTACAGGATTCCAGGAGTACGATGGATGGATGGATGGTGCGTTCAATTATGTACGCGCGCAAAGGTCCATGCGCGCGGCGCGAGCGTGCATGCACCCGTACGAGACACCGTCCTTCCTCCTTGATCCCAGGCAGCACTAGAGTAGCGAGCTGCCAAACGCCGTGTGTGCATCGATCACCAGCTACCGTGACGTGTCTGTCGATCAGAGACCAACCATACCACACGAGGCAGGCCGCCGATGAGACTAGGTAGCAGTAATTCCTTCAGAAAATGCTAACTTTGACAAAATAATTCAGAAGCTGGCCCTGGCCGTGCATTTATCGGTTGCCAGCATGGCGGACGATTCATGATGCTCACGCCTGAGCCGGCTACAGACAGGTAGGACTGCGCGCGAGTCCCCACCCCCAATTAACCTGCGGGCAAACAAAATGGCGATGACGACGACGACAATCCTTCTCCGGGAGCCTGCGGACGCAAAGCAGAGCCGGGGCATGCTGCAGGCAGGCGACTACTCTGCTTCAGGACTCCGCGAAGCATTAGGAACAGCATGGATCCAGCAGCCCACGCATCTCTGAAGCAAGCGTCCGCTGCGACATCTCTCAGCTCTCACCGTGCGCTGCTCCATTTGCAGGGCACAAGAAAACCGATGAAGATCAGAGAAGCGGGATTCTCTCGCAGGATGATGCATCCAGGACTCCAGGCCAGGTAAACACAACAGATAAACAGACAGTCCCCATGATCAAGACTGATAGATACTAATTTCAAGTTTTGAATTAGCGAAACGATTCTGTATAAAGATATCAAACTAATTTGTCACGGTCAAACTTATGATAACGATATCGTACGACATTTTGAGTTAATCGGAGCAAACAAAAGAATACGCCAGAAGAAAAATCTGAAATCAACTGAGAAACGATACGCAAAAAGGTTCCAATCTGTTTTTCCTTTTTCTTGTTGATCAAAAAAGAAGGATCCATCCAAGAGCATCCTCTCGTATCCGCATCGCCGCTAAACCGTCGACGCACCTGACCTATTCTCATGGAACCCCATCAAGATCACAAGAGAGAGAAAAGAAAAAACACAAGGCAGAAAAAAAAACAAAACTTCTAATTGCTACTGCTGCAGTGCTGCTACTGTTTTTTTCTTTTTTTCCTTCTCTCTAACAGCGGGCATCACGAAAAGTTGACGCGGACGGTGCCGTTCTTGGCGCCCCCGCACGCTGGGCACGCCGGCGCCGCGGCGGCGCACGGCGCGCACGCGCACAGGTGCCGGCACGGCAGGAGCAGCACCTCCGCCGCGCCCTCGCCGCACGCCGCGCACGCCCCCCTCTTCCTGGCCGCCGACGTCCCGACCTCCGCCTCCTCCTCGCCGGCGACGTCGTTCTCGCCGCAGCAGCACGACGCGGCGTCGTCGGCGTCGACGCCGCCGCCGCGGCGCGAGGACTGGGCGTCGAGCGCGTGCTGCAGCTCGGCGCGGAGCGCGTTGGCGGCGGCCTCGTTGGACCGCGCCAGGTCGCGCCACGCCTGCGCCTCCGCGAGCAGGCTCCGGACCCGCTCCTCCAGCGCCCAGTTGAGCCGCCCGACCCGCCCGATCTCCTCGTCCTTGGCGCGCAGCCGCTTCGCCGACGCGGCCTCCACGGCGGCGGCCACCTGACGCGCGTGCCGCCGACGCTGCTCCGTCAGCTCCGCCCACATCTTCGCCGTCTGCGAAAACCGAATCGAATCGAATCCGTCAGCTGCTGCATCGTCTTCATAGATAGTACCACTCAAAGAAAGAAAAAACGAACAAACACGATGAACTTACGTGTTGAAGCACGAGGCGGTCGACGTCGACCAGCTGCTGCTGCAGGTGCGCCGCCACGCCGAGCCCGAGGAGCTGCGGCTGCTCGGCGCGCTTCCGCTTCCTGGGCACCGCCGCCGCCGCCTCCTGCGCGCCGCCGAACGTGACGCCACTATCCGACGCCGCGCACACCTGCCCGTACTGCTGCTGCTGCTGCTGCCCCATCATCATCATCGGCGCCGGCGCCGCCGGAGCGGCTGCAGGAAGACCGACGCACGACGACGACTGCTGGTACGGGTACTGGCCGACGTGGCCGTACCCCTGCAGCTGCTGCCTCCCGTAACAAGCTGCCTGCGCCGCGCTCGCCGGCGCCGCCTCGTAGCATAATCCGCCGCCGCCTTCCCAGCCCGCATGGATTGGTGCCAGCTTGTTCTGCCCTCCTGTATGGAGTAGTAGGTGGTGCGCTTCCACGGCCATGGCTGTCCTCGTCGGCGATCAACAAGAAGTTCACCTTATCCTCAACCCGGCTAGCCTTCTCTTATATAAGGAGGAGCAGAGCACTAGTCAGGTCGTCCACGAAGGAAGCAACAAGCCAAGGAGGGACCCAAGGTGCCTGATGCGGCGTTGGAGATGGATGGCGATGTGAGGTCACGGCCTGCAGCGGCCTCGGAAGGAGGGAGAGGCTACGCAACAACGAAGGAGAGGAGGCCGTGGTGGAACGGAGGGCGCGTATTTATGGGGCTGCGTTGGCCTCGAGTGTGAGAAAGCAAACGCCCCGGAAAAAGGCAAATAATCCAACGTCTTCAATAAGCACCAGATTTACTCCTTGCCTTATTCATTAATTACTTGCTCGTGAAACCCGGTTTTATTGGTTTTTTTTAGTACAAACCAAGCCTTCGAGAATTCGTCAATACAATCGGCCACGATTCCTGCGGTTTATTTGCGCCGGAATTATCCAGCTGGCGCCGAATCAGGCCGCACAGTTACGGCAGGTTCGATATCGCACGAATCTTGGGGCGCCCGGATAGGAAAAGGTTGAGCGGTTCCCCGCTGGAAGAAAAAAAAAAGATCAGAAAATAAACAAATATTTATTATAGATTGTGTTATTAATGGAGGCCAATGAATTTTTACAAGGCAGAAAGATATGGCGCCTTGCTGCCCTCAAAAAAAAAAAAAAAGATATGGCGCCTTGCGTGTGCATGCCATGCATCATGCGCTGCTGTGACTGCCCGGTTCAACGCGTGCATGCACCGGATCTTAATATAGGAGCAAGCGTTTCCCGGGCTGGCTACCTAGCTGTATTGCTAGAGATGGGCGTGGAGAATCAGGCAGTAATTAAACAACTACTACTAGAAATCAGGAGATGTAACGCGTGACGGTTCGAAAAATTTGGCAAGAAGATTGAATTCAGTCCGTTTATAGATTTGTATTCTCGCCTACTAAAACGTTGGAGCAAATTAATGTCAATGAATCACTACGTTTGGTGCAACAACTTGGACGCGCAAATCATTCACGGCAGCCAGCCATATATAGCCATGCAGTGCAGACGATCAAATACTAGGAAACCCAAAACCGGCGCCAAAATATAAACGAATCGCAGCCGCCACGGGGGTCGGCCACGTATCGCGTCGATCGTTGGAATCCGGAAAATTTAAACCTCGCATTCTTTGGAAATCGGAACAGATTTCTTTTCTTTTAATTTCTTTTTTGGAAAATAGTAAACGTAAGCATGGTCCGGATTTTGTCTCCACTAGTTTCTTCCTTATTTTGAAAGAAGGAAATATCTCTTTCTTTTTTTTTTCTTTGTAGAGGAAATGGAACGGCCAGCCATGCATGCGTGATCATCAGTAGCGACCAAATCCTCCTGTCAATGCGTGCCGTCGTCCTCCTCTTACTTCTGGAAGCCGGAACGGAACAGAATGCCAAAACAGCTTTCGATGGAGAGAAGCGGAAACCAACAAACCATGGCTATGGCGATAGCAGCCGTATGGCGTCCGTACGTGTCGCGCTCAGCTCTTGCAGGCCCACGTAGGCCACAGCGGCCGCTAGCTCGCCGGTGATGACTCACCTCACCTCACCCCGGCGATCGGAACAGAGTCTGGCTCGTAGGGCCAGTAGGTGGTTCAGGTCTTCTTCTTTTTTTTTTTCAAAAAAAAAAACTGTTTGCCTTTTTCGTGTCTTTCGTTTTCTTGGCGATCGATGGGGGTTTCGCATCTTTGCTCGTCACGTACTGCTCGTGGATTTGGTCAGAAACGGAAAAAGAAAAAACAAGGCAAGTATGTGCAGGATGGCGATTCCTGTTTTTGTAGGTGCAGTTGTATCTGGAATCATATCTCATCGGAATGTGTTTGTTGTTGTCATCAAAATGGCTGTATATTTGTTTAGGACCTGGCTAATGGAAGACTAGTACTCCCTCCGTTTTTAATTATATAACGCCGTTGACTTTTTTGTTGAACTTTGACCACATTATTGATTTAAATAATTACTTTTCGGATGTGAAATGGATATCATTGGATTCATCATCAAAAGCACTTTAAGATTAACTTATACACTTAGCTATTTACGTAAATATTTTGAATAAGACGAACGGTCAAACGTAACAAAAAAAGCAACGGCGTCATATATTAAAAAACGGAGGGAGTATCCCACTAGGCATTGATCTATTCATACTCGTTGATACAAACAAGAAGTATCTGCAGTCTGAAGAGGCTGCACGAGTTCCTGCAGATGCCAGGGAGTTTTGAATAACATGGCCCCATACTCATCCTGATCAAACTTCCATGTTTTATTATGAAGAAAACAAGGTTAGGTTTTCGTGTGGCGTATATGCGGTTAAGTCATATTCGAGACCTCGTTGTAGTCGACACGTGACAAGAAATTTTGACTGCAACGACGTGACAAGAAAGCTTTGTTACTGGCTTTCTGCAAGAAGCTGAGAGACGACGAAAACAAAAACAAAGGATGTGCCATCTTCTGACAAGTGAACGTCTAGTCGCTGTAGCTAGGTCCAACGACGCCGCTAGAAACTTGGAGGAGACGTTCATCTCGTGCACCCGGATGGCGTCCTTGGACCATCCATCCATCCCTGACGCATCAAATTCAGTGTTATTAACTTTTTCTTTTTTCAAATTCAGTGTTTGTTAACTTTTTCTTGATCGTATCCTAGCTTGTCATGGAGTGAAGAAAGTTTGCAGACTAGTACTTAGCTAGCATCTCTGATACAGTCGACGCTGAATACAATGGGTCGTCGGCACGCGATTTCAAGTTGCACGTGAGCATTGTTCACTGGAAGCGATTATGTTCCGATGCAGTACACTCTGTCGTTGATGACTCGATGCGTTACTGTAATGTAGTCTAACATGCTGGTGAGGCATCGTAATCCTATACTGTGATCAACCACAACTTGTAGTATGCATTATTTGCATGTGGTTGCGTTGCGAATTTGCCATTGATGTTTTGCCATGTTTTTCATCGAATAGAAAGATCAAAATACAGATTCTGATGCGTTTTATTTAACGACTTGGAGACAGTAAACACATTAATTTGTATTCCTTTTTTCTTTGTAAATATTCATGGAAAAATTAAATTAAGCTCTAAGTTTGAGCATGGGAATCAATTTGGACCTTTTTTTATGGGTTCCCTTGAAATAATATCATGGATGTAATAATTAACAAAATGGTTAGCTCCTTCTCTGTTTTCCTTCAAGAAACTGTAATAACCAAAGGGCTAGTACACCATGGATCATACTGCTTGCATTTTGTTTTCCTTTACAAAATGATTAGTGTTGAACGCACAAAATTAAAATATTTGAAAATTTGTTACCTCTCCTGCTACAAGATTTGAAATTTTTTTGGGGGCTAAGACATAAATTCCCTCCAAGTATAACCGAGAGGTCAGCATATATCTTGGTGTGATATTTGTTTAGATTTTGTTTTTCTTATCTGAAAGCATCATTACTCCTCAAGGAATACTATTGCTAGCTCACAAAAGAAATCATCATTACTAGGTGTACAAAATTAAGCACAGTTTTTGTTTGCTTCCTCGGCTGAATGGGTAGTGTTTTTGACTAAACCAACCATCAATGATCAATCGATGCATACTATTGCTAGCACTCGAATTGACATCGGCAGAAATGGACATGCCACACCACACCAACGTCTACATGCCCGTCCTTTTTGCTGTCACCTTTAAGGTTCTTCCTGGTTCAATCGTTTTCGCACCCGGGGGAGAGGTGTCCAAGTACATTTGTCATGTTTAGCATGGACTCTTGTGAACTGTGATTTTGCTAACTCACCTTTTTGTCTCTCAACCACAAAAGATAAATGAGATATGGTTAACTGTCGCGCATCAAGGTCGCTGAGTCATCTTCACCTTCGCTTCACCAGTCAACTAAAGGAGTAAAGGGTGATTCCTCCATTTATCTAACAAAGCAAAGAGGACGAGAGAAAGGTAACACAAAAAGGAGAAGTGCACAACAGCAACGCTAAAGGCTTTTCCTTCAACATTTCACTGGTTCACGTGTGGTTTGGGAGAGATGAATGAATGATGTTGTACTGAGAATGGCCGCCCAAAGAGGTGCAGATTCCATATCAGTGTAGGCGCAACTTGTTTGTGGGATTAGACTGTCCGTATCTGGAATGTTTGATTCTTGTTCACCTCAAAAATAGATACTAGAGGAAAAGAGGCTACCTCCAAACTGCAAAGAAAGAAAAGTTATAGCCATAGTTTATGTAATTAAATTATTCGCCTAGTGATAGGCATTAAATAATCATTACCTTTTTAATAAAATATAAAGTAATAGAATTAATATAATGGCAATATAAGCCTAAGCATTTTTTTTGTAATAACACTTTTATAGCTTTTAAATTTCGATTATATATATGTTGTGTAGTATACTCACTTCTATTATGGACCAGAAAACAAGGAGATGCCTTTTTGGAAAATCGTAAATATATATTAAAAACAGAGCTTAAACCACGGATCTTCACAAACATGAGCTTATTCACTCAATAATATTAGTGAAAACCACTGATTTTTTAAATGACGTGTCACATCTGAAACCTTAATGCAATTAGAAGGAACCATTTATTTGAGCTCAAAGTTTCAATGGAATCGGAGAAGGAAAGAGATGGAACATTATTTGACAAAAGAAAAGGTCGACGGGTGGAATATTTCCTCTACACAAAAATATGAAATATCTTTTGTTCCTAGCTAGTAGTAGTTGCTACAAATAGCCACGTAGTACAGCTCATGCTACCACTTGACGCTTTAGTACCACACAAATAGGCTCTACAACACTACACATGGGAACTTAATTATTCCTCCTTTGAACCTAAACCAAAGCATAATCCAACAAAGATGGCACATATTTGATCTCATGTCTACATGCTATATTCATATGCGTAGCCTTTTGATGAGTCTATCAAGCACATGCACGGGGTCTACTAAAGACAAAGATTATCCTTTAGTTTTATACCAACCAATGTGCCATATGAAGAGGCTGCCTTATTATGCGATCAGGATCATGGAGAACACCACTCATCCTATGATATCATCCACCTCGATGGTGGCTAGTAACCAGCATTGCTCCCCACACTAGCTAGCGAGTAGCATACATCTTTCCAAATGCCCTGTGACTCTGAAGTAACCTGAAAAAAAGCTAAAGCCTTGTGCTTTAATACACTATCACATTGATGCATCTCGATGCGAGGACCGTACGGCCACGCGACAACGTCAACATGTATGGGCAGGACCACACAAAGATGCAACTCTTGCCTCCACTCATGCCAATGGAATCGCTTCTGCTTTGAGCCTCTACCATGCATGGCAGCAAGGAATTCGGTGTGATAATGAAAGGGAGAGATGAAAAGGAGGGAAGATATATAAAGAAGGTTGAAGTGTTGGAAAGCAGGTAAAATTATGCCCGTCCAACAAGCATGTGTGAAGATAGTTGGATAGATATAGACATGTAGGTGAAGAATGCGAAAGGTATACCATTCTCCCCCATTTCGTGCTGAAATTGTGCGTGGCTGCATTATTGCTCCCATCAATCGATCCTAACCATAGTGACCAAGTAGGCTTAACTACTCAAGAAAACCTCGTGTTGACAAGGCACACTAATGGAAGATGTAGGAACTTAAATAAGACTACGAGGTGTCTGGAGCAAAGAAAAAGAAAGTTAAAGAGAGGTTAGAAAATAAAGAAGGCGCACCGCCGCCCCCACAACACCCATCTAGGTAGGTCTAACGGTACAATGAGAAAACACCGCTCGATTCCACCGCACACCTCAAATTAAATCTAATATAGTCTAACCCTATCCCACAAATCCTCGGACATTATATATTTATTCCCCATTCCGATCCCTGGCAAATTGTCATGTCATTAGAAGGGATTTACAAATTCTTGTTGCCATATACTCCAAAGGAAGAATTGATATATAAACATCCGACCCAGCCGTGAGACTCGATCATGTAGGACTGGGCCTTAATCTACCGCGTTGTCTGCCTGTGATGCCACATGAATTTTGATCTTGTACGTTGGATACTGGAGTCGAAGGCTGGTCATCAGTCGGACCTATAGCAATGCTCATATGACAAGCACAATTAAACTTTGCAAGCTGCTAGTACCGGCGATGCATGATGAACACCCTTTCGACAGAAGTGATGACTAGACCCCTCCAGCTCCACCGATGATCGAACGAACCCGTTGGGTGAGAATCTGCCTCACCCCATCCATCTTTATTTTCCAACTCCATCATCATTCCCTTTTCTTTCCCTCCTCTCGCCATCTCGAGATCAGATGCCTCCTTCCACAAATTAATGCATGTGGCGGGTGGGCCCCCATGCTGCCCCACGGAGGTCGGATCGATCGCGAGTGCGTGACATGGAATCAATCAATCGAACGAAACGAACACCATGACAATGTGCTAGTATGCGTTCAAAGCTACGACGACGACGACGACTAGCAGCTAAGGATCGATCGATGTGCCCATATTCTTTCTTCCTTCCTTCCGGTGAGCTGACCTGCAACAGAGAAGAGGGTGAGTGAGTGGGGCCCGGCCGCCTCCCTCATCAGGGCACTGTGCGGTGGTCGTACGCCTGTGCCGTTGCCCTCACGCGCGGCCGTGACGGAGGCTGCCGCGTGTCGGCGTACGTCTCCGGGCCCAACCAGCATGATCGATCATGGTTTTCTCTGGCTACTGATTGCATTGGAGCGATCGCACTGTGCAAGATGCTGACTGACGCAAGGAACGATCGTATACACTAGTGCATGATGATAATCTTCCATGCTCGTGAAATACACGTCTCTATAATTTGAGAAAAAGTATAACTAAAAAGAATGCATACGTCTCCGTTTATGCTTGGATTCAAATTTCGGCGACCCATCTTCGTGCGCGCGGTGGATCGATGACAGTGACAAATACTGCCACGTCTGAAGTTTAAAGGTCTGGCAAGCTAGACAGGAAGAAGGTGCCGATCGATGAGACGTGCATTCGATCAGCGCTTGCCCTGACTCGAAGCAACAACCTCGAGTGTGCTGATCCGTCCGCATTTGTTGCGGTTGTGTCATGCGTGGTGTGTGCGTGTGACCCCCCCTCCTTGCGCACGTCGTCGTCGTCGTCCCACTCAGTTAACATAACATAACATGCGTGACCAAACGATGGCAGTCCTTGATCGATCGAGCTACTGGTGCTGCGCATTATCATATCATTGCACCTGGACGCTGCTGGTGGTGCTCGATCGTTTCGTTCCTGTGAGCTCGATCATCGATTTCTCTAGATATTTCTGTAACCGTTTTCCACTTTTGTAAAGAACAGGGGGACCGGTTTAATTAGGTCTGGATTGTTGGGGTCACGTATGTAGATAGCTAGTACTAGCAATAGTGTTGCAGGAAAAGAGGTCAGGCCATGAGGTTCCTGCCTCTTTCAGCTTCTCCATCCATCGATCAGCAAAAATAGTGCTCGATCGCCTTTTGCTTGCTTGCTTGCTTGCAGGCCACCCACACCACACCACAGCCTGCGCCACGCCGGTGGTGTGATGAGAGCGCTGCTGCCGCCGTTGGTGGTGCCATCTCACGCGGCCAGACCCCACACAGGCACACACAAGCCACCGGCAACGACGGGTGGTGCGTGCATGATGTACATTACAATCTCTTGCTCCAGGAGTAAGGAACTGTGTCCATTAAACTTGTCGAAGCAAACCCATGTCGCCATTGAAATGTTGTCCTGATCCCTACGTACGCAGAGTTTCATTGGAGATATGGAACCACTCACTTATAATATAAGTTTTCCCCTCAAAAACAAACTTATAATAAAATTAAGTTTTTGTATACTATAAAACCTGGAAGAAAGATATATAAGAACTGCAGACAACGCCATGAGTCATGGCACGCACGCAGGACCAAGAAACATACATCTCATGGGGCGGGGGGACACATCATCTCATCGCGAAGCTCACTTGGCTGCTGGCTGGCCTCTGAAAATGGGGTGGTGCACGGACACGGCTTTCCTCGCAAGTGCCAAAAGCTTCTGTTCCAAATCCACGGCCTCGTGTCGTGCGCGGCGCTTTCCTTGGTGCCGAATGGTGTAGCTAGCTGGATGCCGCCACTGTTCGCGTCAGGGTCATCGATCACAAGGCACAGAAAAAAAACGAAGCTCTACCATTATGTATGCAGATAGAATAGGCCATAGATGTGTGTGCTGTTGTGCGCAATTATATGCACGCGTCCCTTTCCCTAGATTTGTGCAGCTTCCCATGCCAGCATCACATCACATTTTGTAAATTGCAATTGTTGCAACATGCCATGCGCGCGTGAAAGAAACAGCAGAATGCTCTCGGAGAAAACGACGAAATAAAAAAAAATTGTGCCTGTATTTTCCACTATCAGATAAGATTTTAAGAAAAATAGACGGTGACAGAAAACATAAAATGCATGGCACGAGAGAAGCACAAAGAAAAAGAGAGATAAGTTTTCCCAAAGAAGAATTGATGTGCAGTGAGTGAGGCGGATTGATGCTGAAGGAAGCAAAAGATACAGAGACCTAACGCATGGCACCAAAGTGAATGGCTCCGAGTACAACAATTTCGGTGGCAGAAAGACGGGATCAGAGCAGGTAGGTGCATGCATGGACGGTCGGCATGGACAGGCAGGAGCAGACAAGAGCGAAACCGGCTGCCCCCACTCACCTGTTTGATCCCGCCATCATTCAGGTCACAAGCGACACAATGCAGCTCGCACAAGTCACTGCCACGGCACGGCACGGCACGCATATGCCTTGCTCACCATTCGCAGCTGGAGTACAAGACGTAGACTACTGGATAGGTTGGCAAACGGTGATTAGAGCAGCGCATTAGGGTGGGCATGCATCATCCTGTTCCACAACAAGCCACCCGATCGAACCGAAAGAGCCGACTAGCATTAACAAATGTCGACCTCTGGTGCAGCACGACTTGATTTCTGTTATTCTGTAGGTAGCTAGAACACGCTATTTCGGTACTTGTGTTAGTTTATCTTCACCATTTGCGTTCCGTAATCCGCAGCCGGCCGGCGCAATCTTCATTCCCTGAGATTAAAATATATCAGCTGCCAATCCCAACCAGTAAGATGGGAATATGATTGCTCCAGCACCAAGGGTCACTAATACAAAATTTGCAGAAAAGGAATACACTATGTAAGGATCCTGGTATCAAGCAAGCAATCTCAGATGCTTACCTCAATGCATTGACCAACCAGGCTTGTGGGTTCGGTGGCCATAGAGCAAAAATTAAAGATGGAACGAAATGATTCATCTCCTCTCTGCAGATGCTCGATCAGCCTGATTGACATGGAATAAAATCGTTTCTTCAGTAATGGGCAGGAAGAATAATATGCTAGTGCCTTTACTTGCCAACGGATGCGACATGACCGTGATAAAGAAAGATCAGGAAGGCTTGCGAACACTAGCAAGGAATTGGAATTGGATACATAGGGACAGACAGACAGCCCGGCTGTATGCCCCAGATTGCGAAATCTGGACCTAACAAATCACACAAGGTTCACGATATATGGACCCCCCCTCGCCTTCCACGGATATATCGATGCACACATTACTTTCATCAGATGAGACAAGTATAAAAACGACTTGCTACTGGAGGTTATGGAGGAGTCGGAAGAAACCGGACTCCAGTTTGATGCTGATACATAGTCCAAGCTTTTGTCCACAAGGATGGATTGTGATGGCTGAGCAGGCTCCGATGTTCAAATCGGGATTGTTTGCTCGCTAAGCGCCAGTTTGCTCATCCAAGCAAGCGAAAGAGAAACTGTTACACAACCCAAATGAGGTGCTCTCTCCTCCTAATGGATAGACACTAGGTGACTGATGACAGGAACAGTGTGGTTTGGAACTACCCAACCTAATCGAGACGTTCAACCATCAAAGAGACGTTTAACAACGCAATTCACGGGACCTTCACAGACACCAACTTTCGCTGAAGCATGAGAACCTATTAGTCAAGAGAAGGAAAAAAAAGTTAAGTGGCTCCCACTGGAAAAGCTAATAACCAGCCAACAACAAAGTTACAGAGAATCCAAGTTAGGGAAAATTAGCAGAAATCACGAGGATAATGTGTACCGAGCCATAAGCTGAAAGAAAGCAGGACCCACCAGAATGGGAACATAAATTAGATTATTTAGGTCTAAATCATGTGGTAAGTATGACAATCAAAGTGAATGCCAAGTAAAGATAATGGTAGCTTCCTAAAGTCAAGGCAGGGTCCAGAGAAAGAGACACCAAAACCAACCAAACAAGCCGGTGCTCAAGCAGTGATAACTCTTTGCGATTTTCTGGGAGTTGCCAACCCAAAAAGGCAGGCCCCAGCCACACCCAAAAGTTGTTTGTGGAACAGGTAATGCTACTGACGGACAGCGATAGGTAGGCAAAGACTGGTGTACAAGAAAAACTCATCAACTTGGAAATCCAGATGGGTCACTAGAGGCTGAAGGTGACTGGAGGACCAAAGTAAAGCATGTGCTCTTGGTGGCCAATAATAGAGCCCACAGAATTTAGGAGGGGCCAGTGCAAGGTTCACAATGTAAGTTGTGGAAGTAACAACAAATGGAAAGGATACTGCGGAGGGAGGCATGAATGCTTACCAGAAGGAAAAAAGGATCAGAAAAGGGCCTCTAGTCTCCATCAATTGTTTGTATGACTCCAGGATAGGCCTGCCTAAACTATCAGCCACTAACACCCATCCAAATCTAGCTTTTAGTGCATCTGACCAGGCTCATGACTGCTATCATTATGGGTGCTCTCTCGGTGTCTGCAGAATCTGGTCCCAATCGCTGCTCCCATATATGCTCCTCACTTTCATGGGTTATAATTGAGCAGCAGCCAGTTGGCCTCATTTCACCTCAGTGTGTCCACACCATCCATAAGTTGGTCGGTCGATCTTTGTTTGACATATATATGTTCACATGATTACTCCAATGGATCCCAGTGAAAGCTTGATTTCGCTTTGCAGTTAAGTCTGGAACATCACTAATGCTTCTCCCACCAAGACATTCTAGTGGATTGTGGACAACCCACTTGGTAGCAGGGAAATCAAAACATATCGAGATACTGTAGGAAGTATGAAAAGGATCCAAACCTGTTCCTAATAGTAGCCTTTTGTCAGGGTTGGCATTGCCACCGCTAAAGCTTCCACTGTTTATCATCTGGTCCAGGAACAACAGCACTGAGTACTCCCAATTCCGTTGGTCATTATTCAGCACAAAGCAACCTTGTAACCTACAGGATTTCAGAGGATGGCATCCACTCATTGTTCAGTCTGTCAGGTCACTCCATTGGAAAATGGAAAATCTCTTTGTTTAGGCAACAGCATAATGTATCCATTCTGACACGAAATAACCTGTCAAGTGACAGCATCAAGCACACAATTACAGAACTGAACTTGACTGCTGGATTGCTAGATTCCATATAACAACTTATTTGATCTGCAACCATGGTAGTACCCTTAACTTCTAATCGATACAACAAACTATGTAAATTAACAAGAAACAGTGACATTGATGTATGTGTTATGGAGAAAGATTGTGAGTCCCCTCTGTTCAGCTAAGCAATCTGTAAATGTGGTGATTGTAAATAATGCAAATGTTGCATGACATATTTCAACCTTGGTAGTTCTATGATAGGTAAAAATATATGTATGAACCAGCTGAAGCACTTTATAGTCATTTACAACAGAATATATCATGCAACTGGAAATCTGAACTTAGTTTTAGTTTACCTGTTTGTGCCTTACTCCATACAAAACATCTGGTATAAAAAAATAGTGGAGCATCAGGAACTGGGACACACATATTGGTGTACAGAAGCACAAGGCAATAAAATGAACCATACATACTGGACCTGATGGAATGTTGGTCTGTAGCTGTAGGGTCAATCAACTATGGAAAAGGTGAATACTACAAGGCTAGTAATGCCGCTGATTCGGCTGAGGGAAGGAAAAGTAAGAACTCCTTATTCTCATTCTTCACATTAAAGTGCCATAGGAACAAAATCAATCTGTTGTATGACATAGGCAACAAATAGGCAATTGAAGCATTTGTGTATTGAAGTTACAGACACTCTTAAGATGTCTTACAAAGGTGGGTTTCAGTCATAATCAACATATGAACTACTACCACCGCCCAAGATAAGTTTCGTCCTAGTGTTGGTCACATTTAAGATTGACCAAGTTTATAGTAGAAAAGAGCATCAATATTTATACACCAAACTGTACCATCAGATCCATCGTGAATTATATTTAGTGTAACTATTTGTTGACATAGATTTTGGTACTTTCTCAATAACATTGGTCAAACTTAAGTTAGTTTGACTTAGAACAAATCTAAGAAAGAAACTTATCTTGGGACAGACGAGTAAATGCTAGCTAGAGAATCAGTACAAATTTAAGAAACCTAAATCAAAAAATTATGGGGAAAACATAAGTAAATTATTATCCATCAATACAAGATATTAGAAATAACAACAGTGTACATGTATGACTGTTTTGACTGATGAGCACAAGAACGAAAACTCGTCCGCCATAGCTTTCCAACTAGAAAGTGGACACTAGAAATAGCGACTCTGGAAATGTTTCATAACTAATCAGGTTTGAATCTTACTTATCCAGAAAACTATATCTGAAGTTGAGAACAAAACCAACGTTATAGGATCAAAATATATGTCCTTTTTTTTTCTTAATTTTCTTAGTATATATGGCATTACATTCTGCTGCAGTCTCACAAATAAAAAATATTATCTACCAGAACAAAAATAAATTATATAGCTGCCTTTATAGACTCTCACAACCTTGTAATCAGTGGTTAAGTTGGTACAGGTAGCACAAAACGTGCAAATAACTTGTCAAGCCATTACTCGTTCTTATATATCAAACGATATTGAACCATAATCCATAAGAATATCATGCTTCCTATTTATTAAACAGATCAACACATACTACAATAGTGGGTGGTCGATCATCCAATGGACATGATTTTAGTAATAGTGGGCTGGCATAAACATGAAGAAAGATATCATGAATATAAGAAAGCTTGGCCCTGACAAGAATTCCAGAAGCTAGCAAACTATCTTATGTATTTACTATCTGTACAACAGGGGGGCATTTAATAGGTATTTTCTATCTGTACATGGATGATGATATAAACATTACACATATTGAAAAACAATACCGGCATGGATTGTTACCATTAACCAATGGCTGGATCTATGGAATGTTAAGGTAAAAAGATGCTGGTGTTGAATCAAAAGCGCAAAACTAAGCAAGAACAAGCTCGGTAAAATGATGCTGATAGTGAATTAAAAGCAAGTAAATAAGGCAGCAATCTAATACCATGACACATTCTCAGATGCAGCAGGATAACAGCAAGTAAACTTCGAATCACATGATATTATGGTGCAATTCACACTATGAGTATCTGACAGTATTATGTATAAAGGGTAAGAAGACAAGGCAACCAAACACAACAATATATCAGCTCCACAACAGAAGCTAATCTTAAAATTCCTAAACCTAATCATAATGTCGTCACCTCCATATCATGCCCACAGTGATTGTAATGTGACTTCTATTATGACAGCAACTGTCGTCTAATCTGCAGAGCTGACGCTTGATTCCGAAGGGAATTCAAATCTGATGAGTGATACTGCTCGATTCAATTATTTAATTCTCTTTAGCAGTAGAAACACCCATCACACAAGGGAGGGGGGGGGGGGGGGGGGGGGGCGGACTTTGGGTCTTTTGTACGTAGCCTTTCCCTGCATTTCTGCAAGAGGCTGTTTCCAGGACCCATCATACAAAAGGACACAAATATTACTGTTGCAAAAATGAGATTAAGCTGACCTGAGTTACAGCTAAACAAATGCAACTGCTGGAGCCTGGAGTTTGTCATATGTAAATCAACACAACAATTATACCTCCAAAGGAATATCTGAGCAGGAGAATGGTAGACCAATTAAAGATGCAAACCGATCATACAATTTCAACAAAGGACACTTGTCAAGGAGGTTACTGTACTTCTTGCCTCCTTATTGAGAAATACAGTACTTCTTGCCCCTTATTGGTGATGTAAAATATGCCATGGCTTTTTACTAAACAAAGAAGTAGCTTGCATGAAAGCCTGTACTCATTGTGGAACACATCAAGCTTATCAGATGTCAGTCGCCTCTCAATTGGCAAGATCAAAATCTCATGCAGAACAGCCGCAACTCACTTTCGAGCCTGCAGTGTTGCAGACCCGACTCGTCTAGCATTCAAATAGAGGGAAGGAAATGCCATCTTCTGCCACCTAATCACCTCTTGAAGGTACTTCTGGTTTGGCCTAAATCCTGCTGGGTACTTCAAATTGAAAGCAAAAGGACCCAAAATTTTTCCATCTTTAGGAATCCCTCTACAACCTGTTTGGAAAGACGCAAAATCCAACTTCCCCTCTCTTGCTGCGACTGCTAGTGCAGAGTCCGAACTCTCCAAACACAAATGGTCCAATCCTTTCACATCATGGATTGAAAAAATTCAGGATACCTTTGGAATCAAGTAGTTCTTGAAGTTCTTAGGTAAGCCCAATTCAGATTGGATTAGATCAATCTTGTCAAGAGGGATCTGGTAGCCCATTGACATAATCAGTAGCTTTCTAGTTTCCTCACCAGGATTGGCTTCATTAGCTCTCTTGCTTGAACCTCTTCACTCGATATCTTTCTGGCCTTCTCAGTAAGTGTGACAGCAGTAGTTTCTCGGGAAGCATTTCCACCAGAGACATGGAAGATATTGGGGTGGCGCTCAATAAGTGAAAATAAACAAAGTTCCATTTATGGACAAAGCCAACCTCCTTTTCAAGGTCACGTACAAGTAGGGAACCTGTCTTTTGTGCCAATATGAGCTCACAAAGCCGAAGGAGGTGGGCAGGCTTCTTTTGGAGGTCCATGGCCTTGTCAAGGCCAGGCTCACGGTGGTATAGGGTCTTCTTGGGTCTGTGTCCACGGTCGCCTGAGAATGAGGACACAGCCTTCAGTTATACCAAGGAAAGATTTCTTGGAATCAAATATGCTCGCCCCATCAATCTCCCTTCCATCATTTACGTAAGGGGTACCACCATATGGTCACTCCAGGTTCAAACATCAAGAGTGCGAAAAATTGAAGCGGCAGATTGTACTTCAAATTCTGCAAGAAAAGTCGAAATTATAGTCTTGGCCAACTAAAGTAACTTCAAATTGAAACCCAGGAATTGAGCTGCATAACGGAGATCCAACATACAAAACGTCAATGCTTGCTGTCAGTTAACCCATTTTCTACTGTGGTGTGAAGATATTCGTTGCCATAGGCAACTAGGCCAGTTAGACTTCAATGTACTGATTCAGAGAGCTATTTAGTAGTACAATGTGAGCAACTGCAATTCTTTAGGGCATCTTCAGAGAGCTATTTAGTTCAATGTGAGCAACTGCAATTCAGAGAGCTATTTAGTTCAATGTGAGTAGGTGGTTTCTTTGATTCAATGTGACTAGCTTTAATTCCTGGTACCAATGGAGCTTTCCCAAATCCCAAAGGATATTCAAGGAAACAAGCTGATATCATCTTGATTACATTGAACCGCGTCCTAATTTCCTAGTAGTAGGAACCATAAAAGAAGAACGACACCCTGAATTTAAGTAAATTCGACTTGTTTCACTTAATCAGCATTTCCAATTCACACATCACTGAATTAACTTGCACAGGCCCAAGAATAAAGAGTGGATTGGTGAGGGGACAACCTGCACAGGAAGCTGGAGGATGCATTTGTTTATTCGGATCCGGCAAGGGAAGGGAAGAGGGGCACCGCCGCATCGATTTGGCCTTTGTCTTCTGCGCCTCATCGCGGCGGCAACCACTGGCGTGCTGCTGACAGGCAGGAGGGCGGTCCATGCTTTCTCCACGGCCGGCAACTTGGCAGCTGCGTCGGCCCCCTTGACTCGCCGCTGCTGGGAGAGGCTGCCTGGGGGGCGTCCGGGAGCGCGCTGAAGACGGCCGGCGGCCGGAGCAGCCCTGGGGAGAGGGGACGCGGAGAGTTCAGAGCTGCGTGTGGGGGTTAGGCACTGTATTGCAGTTTATTGGGCCGGTCCTTTTCAGTTTGTGATTGTTTGGGCCTAGGAAAGTGTCCGGACGTTTTCATAGGGATAATCTGGCATAGGCCCTCCATTCTTTTTCTTCGGTCTTACTGTCATGCTTTCTCGAGTGTATTAGTAAGATTAAGTTAAAAACATTGTCACAAAGTGAACAGTGTGTTCTTTTTTTTGCGGTGGAAGTGAAACAGTGCGTTCTATATGCCTATATATGAGATTATTCACCGCAATGCAATGATAAGACTGATCGGGCCCTATAAAGATCAGCACCCTCACAACAATAATCAAACCGAGGAAGCAAAATCATCTAATAAATTACCAAACTCAGATGTTATTACAGCCAAGTAAGCCTATGAGATGGCCATCTAATAAATTACTTTTGTGTATAATCTGTATACAAACAAGACAAGTAAGCCAAGTAAGCTCTTTACAACATGTCACATCCAGCAAGGCGTGTACGGAAAACATTGTTTTATTTCCTGCTCGTTGAGTATCTGAGCTTCGTATCCTGTTGGCCAAATGCTTCCCAGATCTTGAACCTTGGAGGTGTTCCAATGGTACGCAAATCCTCTCCTTAATTTTTCACCGAGAAAGATGATCTCTTTGTATGGATGAAATCCTAGGATCTCAATATATTCGTGGTACTCTCTCCCATCTCCATCGTCATTGTTGGAGCTTTGTTCAAGTTCCTCATCATCACCTGAATCCCACTCAAAATTTTCTTCGACGCAAACTTCTGTTTCGACATCTTGTTCATGCCTATATTTCCGATCATAGTAGTTGTTAATATCTTGCAAGGTCCAGGGCCCACGAACCTTTCTTTGTTGCATAAGGTCATGTTTTGCAAACCAATTAATAAGGTCTATATCATGCTTCAGCACCCACTCGATTCCATCGCAAAACGATTCGTCAAGGTGCCATATCTTAAGTTTGCATTGCTCTTCACTTGATGCACAGTACACTCCCTTTTCTGATTTTCCTACATGGGGTTCTACATACCTGCCCTCTTGATAACTCTTGAATGGAAATTTGATCACTTGGAGCTTACTATCTGGCAAGGATATTCTGTAAAACGAAAATCAATAACAGAAAAAAAGGTTAATAGGTTGTATATTGAATAAATTTGTTAATCAAAACAGTAAGGTGATGATATATATGCTTGATTAAGCAAGGGGTAAGCAAGTTACCTCATAAGAAAGTCAGTTTGGCAATGTACGTAAAGTACACCTGTCACACCCGGTTTTAAGAACAAAACCGAATGCTCATCTATATGTGTGCCCAGGATCAAGTTTCACACATATAGGACAAAGTATAGTAAAACAGAGTAACCAATGTCATAATTGTATCGTACAATATTAAAATAAATGTCTCAAAGGACTAAATAATACCAAAGCTAGCGGAAGACTCCATAACACCACAGGCAATCGACCGGGGGCTCCACAAGCTTAGTCTTCACCATCAATCTTGAAAGTAGGCAATCTTCAATCTCTGAGCAGCATTTGATAATTGTAGGGGAAATAGCAAGTGTGAGTACATATCGTACTCCGCAAGTGTGGAAAAATATGACATGCAAGCTTATATGAAAGAAAGGCTAACACACGGTTCATAGCAGAAAGCAACTATAATTAAATCATTTATTAAAGCACCTAATTACTAGGTGATGAAGAACCCACCCAAAAGATTATCAACATAAGGTCAACTACACAGGTTACCCCACCTGTGAAGCCAAAGGGTTACTCCACCCCAAACCAAACTACAGGTTACTCCACCTGCAGCTCCCATGGGTTACCCCACCCATATCTGGTTACCCCACCAGATCCACCCAACCATTCCCACTAATCATGTGAGGATCCAGGCCGCTCCTGACCGTGAGCACGGCTGTCATGACAGTTTTACTTCCCTGCAGAGGTCGTACCACTTTACCCACGAGTCGTGATTTCATCCCCTGTTGCCAGGTGGACTAAAACCTCCCTTATGCCCGTGCTGCGCTGCACTTACACACTTCCGAGGTGTGCGGCAAGGAGATCACTACAAGGTCTTTCAAAGAGTCTTCCAGCCAGCAAACATCCCATGCTAAGGTTTCACTACTGCCAGTACCCATGCAACAGTAGCCCCCTCTGGCACCGTGGCTCGGATTACACCATCCATCACCTAGGACTGAGGTTACTCCACCCCAATCCTCTTCCTCGAATGCCGCCAACTGGAAGAACATCTTGGTACTCAACCAGGCTGCTCCATAACAGCCTCGTGATGGCACTGTTGTCCTGGGTTGCCGCTCCACGAACCGGTCCTTAGCTAACTTGAGCAAGACCAACACAAACCAAAGTCTCGTGCTAACCGCACCATCATCAAACATACCACTTGCTCAAGTTACAGCACACCTAAGTTCCAGGTTGCTAAAAAAAAATTAACCGGTCCATGATCATTATGTTCAAGTGAACCATTAGTCAAGATTATTAGTCAAATTATCATCCAACCCAGTTCAGCAAGCTAAGCAAGACCTACCCATCCTCATACTATCATCTACCATAACCAGGCGACAAAGAAATAGTATGGAACAGGATAAATGACATATAGGATTCATATTAAATGCTATGCATGCAAATTAAACTAGAGGGAGAAAGAAATAAGTCCAAAATGGTCAAGGACACTTGCCTCAATCCTAGTGTTGCTGCTCAGAGTCTTCAATATCTTGATCTTGGTCTTGAAGTTCTCGAATTGCGCACACTATTTAACGGTAACATGCAAAGCACACATAACATAAATAATAAGAAAACAGTACACCAAACTGTACCAAACTGCTACAAAAACTGTACCAAAAGCTAGAGCTCGTTCCTACGATCGCCTGAGCGCAAGAATCGCTTAAAACAGAGCTATAAGTAAAAAGTTATGATGTTTCAAAGATTAAGGACTAAATCAGGAAAAACAGAAACGCCTAGGGACAGAAACATGCGCGTTCCCGTTGATTGGCTACATATTTAGGAGCATGGTTTGCACAGTAATCTGCGCAATGTTGTGGAACATAAAGGACACATGATGATTAGGGCACAGGTTCACCTGAATTGGAGATCGGATGGTTGAATCTCGATGAGATTGTTCTGCGACAGCTGATGGTGGCATGGCGTTCCTGGTCGTTTCTGGCATGATCTTGGGGAATCCTTTGGGGAAACTGTAGTATACTTGCTGGAACACAACCGGGTATTGAATTTAGGTCAGAAACAAAGAGGGATTGGGTGGAACACGGAAAACAATTACCATCAGGCGCACTGGACAGATCCAGAACAGGGAGCAGTAGTCATTGCGAATTAGATCCCCGTCGATCCAGGTCAGATCTTGGGCTGAATTTTGGATATGTTGGAGAGGACTTCATGGCGCACCTCCTGGCGAAAATTGGCGGCGTTTTGATGGCTAGATCATCGGGAACGCGAATGCCAATCTGCGACAGCAGTGCTGGACGCGAGGGCAGGGAGTAGCGGCGGCAGCCTGGCGGCGTGGGAGGAGTTTGGAGGGGAGGGAGGACGTGGGGAAGGCTCCCATATATGTAGAGAGGGTGGCCTAGGGCTTGGGAAAGGTTTTTGGGCTTGACCCATAGGGTAGAGGGGCGAGGAAAGATGGACCTCGGCCCAACCGGCAAGGAAATCGATGGGAAAATTGAGATATGGTGGTGGGCTGCCTTAGTTTCGGCCCAAGAGGGCTTGGGGCCATGGGGAGGACGTGGAGAGGAGTCCAAGCATTCATAGGCGATGTCGAGATAGTGTGCTAATGAAAGGAAACGGGAACTAGGAAGGAAAGTGCATTATCGAGCGTTAAATGTTGTTTTTCTTTCCTTTTGTGCAAAAACGGTAAGTGGAATGAATGTGGATGGAATCATATCTTAGGTGTAGAATGTGGGGGAGATCGTGTCGACATGTGAATCTATAGATGACGAAAGGTGATGTTATGAAAGAATAACATGACTCATGAGGTCAGAATGAATATGCACAGAGGTGAGGTGGGCGATTGAGTTGGCGATTGGAACCACGATCGTAGTTGAAAGATCTTGACAAGCCGAGTGAAGAGGAAGGAGAAGAAAAGGAGACATGCCAAGGGAGATTTAGCCCACAATGACTGGGAGCTTGAGGCTGAATTGCAGCGGCTGTAGCTAGGCTTCAACCAAGGTGAGGCAAAAGGAGAGAACGCCTAAATAACAGCAGCGGCTTGTCGTGGCCTTCTTGGTAACTAGTTTGCAGGCAAAGATAGACAAAGAGAAAAGAAACACAAAGAATGCTAGGGCATTCTTGGTGCTATCTGTTTTAGTTAGAAGATGAGATACAAATAAAGAGTAAGAAAGAAAGAAAGAAGGCTCGGTAACGATACTGAGCTGCAGGCATGGGTGCAGATAGAAGGCAAAGAGTGGGCCAAAAGAGAAGAGAAAAAGTTGTTGCAAGCTGCAACATTGGGTTCCAACATAGCTACATATGTAGATTACAAAGTAAGTCACGATAGGAAGAAAATAAGCAAAGGAATAAAATGTTTGGGTGACACAAAGAAATGAGGAATGAATGAGATTGTGTTGCCAGGTGGTAGCTCATTTGGTTGCAACTCGATCAAATGAGAGAACATGAGTGGAGACCAGAACGATAGGGTAACAATACGAGAGGCAAGGCTCGCGAAACGAGATAGCAAAGCCACGATAGGAGGAACAAAATAAAGAATGGCAGACAAGAGAAAAGAAAAAGAAAAGGGAACAAAGAAGGTCAAATAAAAGGCATGCAGAGATATTTCGATTGCATAGTTTTGTCTAATGAAGAAAAGAGACGAAAAGGAAAAGATGACAACTTGGCGAGATTAGGCCTAGAATAGGAACAGGATTATTATCCTCGATATAAAACGATTTCTAATCGAACTTTAAAATACATTTTTCACTCAAATAAAATACATACCTACTGCAATCTATGCCAGCATGAATGCAACAAACACCTTACTATATCTTATATTAATTTATATAATTTAGAAAATAATTTTATTTGCCTAAACAAATGTGATAACTCTCAAATAATAAAGCAGAATTTTAAGCTATTCTAAAAAGTTTTAAATTTAAGTGAAATTTAAGTCACATTCCAAAATTTGAAATTTTGGGGTGTGACAACACCGTGCCAGTAGACAGCATTATCCTGTTCAAAAAGAATATGTGACCTCATGTCATCAACGGTCCCGGCAGGCTTTCCCTCTCTGACAAATGACCTCGCTTCCCACCGCTCCAGCTTGGACGAATACATGTTCAGAACGCATTGCGACGGCGGCCATTCAGACTGCTCTACCACGGGATCGTACTCATCCCGAGGATTTTGACGATGAGGGAAATCTTGGGGGTTGCGCTTGAAGATAAAATACGGGATCAGGACCACCTCGTAATGTGGCGCGATGGTGGGATCGTAGACAAGTTTCCCATACTCAAATGAATTGCTCCCCATGCGCGGCGGCGGCGGCGGCGGCAAGCGAGCCTGCCATCGCGTGGCAGGGTTGAGCACACGGCCGCCATGAAGAAGGAGGAGGCCGTTGCAGTGGTCTTGAACGTAGTACCATGATAAGCTGGAGTTGTCGCGAAGGAAGACGCGATCGGAGGGGACAGCAGGGGGGCGGGAGAAGAACTCCGATATATCCAGGCCGTCGAAGTTGATGAAGATGCCGGCCAGCGAGCGCGGAAGGAGCTCCGCGCGGAGCAGGCGGTGGCCGTCGATGATGGCGCGCCACGCCTTGCAGACGCGCCTGCACGCGGCGAGGCCGCGCGGCGACAGGCGGCGGAGGACGTCCGCGAGCACGTCGCCGGGAGCAGCGCCGGCAGGTCCGTCTCCATGGCTTCTTGCTTCTGCCCTGACAGCGGGGACACGGCGACCGATCGATCGACGCTGCGGGCACAACGCCCTGCCGCCTTTGCCTCTAGCGTGCCCCTGCTCTGCTGCGATCGCACTCGATCGATCTGTGCCTCGGCACAAACAACGTTGTTGATGTTCTCCTCTGATTTGGATCGAAATTGGAGCCGGGGTTGGGCGGGCGGGACGGGGAAGGCTTGAACTCGTTGGTCCACATCAAAGACAGACTTTGTCGTCTCGTATAGTATTTGTTAGAGTCCAAATGTGGTAAAAGCCAGTTGGTGGTTTTGCACTGTTCTGACCACCTCATGCGTGGATGGAGCAGAATTCATGGGAGATTACAGATACTAGTACAACAGGTAGTGTATCATCTTTTTTTTTCACAGTACAGTATAAGGGTAATAATTTGCAGAGGTGAACACTATTCGGCAACGATAGGTGCCTGATTGTCATCTGATCCACGAGCAAATAAAAGCAGGTTTGCATATAAAAATAATAAAGCATATTCTGTTTAGGAAAATCAAGCATCCTAATAAAAAGGCAACATGCAGTGATTCACAATATAAGTATGCTCACAAAAGCTATCACTGTCATTGTTTTGAACTAGTAAGATGGCCCGCGCATATTGCGCGGCTAGAGTCGTTATAACATTATGATCTGTAGTTAACATGAGTTCTAATAATTTCGATCATGAAACCTTCATAACATATATAGTAGTTACATTTCAAATAATTTATTTTATAAATTTTATTGGTCAAAGCAACTTTGATCATGACAAAAAAATCCTTTTATGTTTAAACAAAGAGAGTATGTACAGGGCAATAGCACAGCCAATATTAATTCAAGCTACGCAAAACTTCTCCTGTAGTTAATTTTGGCTTATTGCTAGGTGTGAAATTTATTCAGGATAATAGGTACATCTTTCTGAATAAACATTGGAGCACGGACTTGGTCATATACATGTGTTTTCATTCTAGTTCATTGGTCAATTCAGTACTATTTTATTAAATATTTCATTAGGACCTGTTTGACATGTATGTGACATATAACAAAAAATTACTAACAAAATGCTATTCTAAATTGGCTCCCTAATTCATTTGTCTTCCTTCTACTCTTTTCATATTTTTCCATAATCTTGCCTTTATTTTTTACTATCTTTGTCCATCATCATTTTTCATCCTTCTGTATCTAGCTAGTTAAACAAAGCAATTCGAACCAACTAACAAACAATTAATCAAGGCAGAAATCTTGTTGCAGAAAAGGACATTGTATCTGTTACTCTCCTCAATGTTTTGTTATCGGTTGCCAATTTCTAATGTCATCACCCAGTGTTAGTGAGTGTGTATGTCAAATAGATTCCCGATAGGTCCTTTCCATCACGTTGCGCTTCCTCAACTTCAAAACAAATTCTCTTGTTACCCCATTTCGAGGTGTCTGTGAAGCACGTCTGGATCACATGAGGTTTCACCGCAAGTGATCTTCTGCTTCAAGTTTCCTGATACTTGTCACCGGTGATCTTGTACTTCGAGTTTCCTGATACTTGTCACCGATGATCTTGTACTTCCAGTTTCCTGATCCTTTCACCTTTGACGCATCGTACGCTTCTCTGTGTTCACTGAAGATCTGTTGTGGCCAACAACTTCCGCGTCGCGCCGGGTGGCAATTCTATGGAGGCCAAGGGAACTCGTAGATTCACCAAGCCACCGCCCTTTCTTTTTTCCCTTGACCCAAGAATAACTGAATAAGGATCCAGCTATCTATGTCGAAGAAGTAGAACCATGTATGGCCATTGACAACATCCGTGCTTGGTAATGATCAATTATACCCACCTGCTTGATGAAAGGGAAACTGCATCGTAGCAACTTTGCTCCACCCGATCGCTCCCAAGTTTATACCCATTGTTGATCTGTATGAAAATTAATCCTTCATGATTAAGCTCATCGGCCTGAAGCTCTGACCCTCATGACAAAAGGGCAGCTGCTCTTCTTCAAACTCTCATCCAGCAGTCTCAAGAGACGCCAGAACGTAAGAGACGCCAGAACATAGCTGCATCGCTCGGGCCACCAAGTATGTACATGGTTATTCCCCCTCCGCGCATCCTATGTCCTCTGCTGCTGACCCTGGTCTATGAACACCTGTAGGACCAGAAAGTCAAAGCGCTATTGTCGCTGGGGTTTTGAATTACAGCCTAACCTGTCGACGCACGCAGCCGGTGCCGTATTACTGCTACGTACGGCTTCACCTATGGTCGATTGTCTTTGCCACTCGAAGTGCCTAGGCGGTATTGGCCTAACACTGCTTCCGCGGACACGATCCTGACGGTTTTCAAATCATGTTTTCTCACCGTGGACATGCGGTCTAATTCGACATATGTGTGCCTCTTCCTCTGTACGGTGCCGTCCTAGCCGCCGTCCATGCATGAGTAGGCAGATACGCAGCCATGAATTCGTCGGATGCACATGAAGTTGTGTCACCCCCGTTTGATTTTTGGGATCGTGAGGCTCCAGTAGATTGATTTTTGGGATCCTGAGGCATACTTCTTTATATATGAGATAACATCTCGTATGGCAATTTCAATTGGGACTCTATCAGTTCAATGAAGATATTTTTTTCTCACTTATTAACGCTGCCTGACTGATTGATACATGGTTCTTTTCTTTATGCACATTTTTCTCCTTTTATTTTTTATTCCGAATTTTGTCAGTTTAAAACTTCTAGTTGGCATTGACTCTATGGTTAATCTAGACCGTTACATCATCATTAAAATCAACGATCTATATCTTTTCTTTTTCTCCGATTAACGTGGTAATTTCCTGGCCTTGAGAGCGAACATGGTGGCTCTCAAGGCCACGAAAATACCACGTTAATTGCAAAAAAGAGAAGATGTGCACCGTTAGATTTCTGATGGCCAAGCCATTCAAACGCAGCCTGCAGAAACACTTGTCACTGTCAGCTGACATCTCTTCACATCAGAATTATTTTGCTTATCTACGCTTATGACTGCAATCCCGCAGCAAGGTTCACTGCGTAGCATATTGTGGAACTCTAAAATTGCTTCTTTGATCAACTATGATCGGAACTTGCTAAAAGATGATTGTCCGTTGATTGTCCCTTTCTTCGAGCAGTTTGCAAGCTTACACAAATCGTAGGAAGGTGACCCGCGCATGTTGCGCGGGCTAGAGAGTTTATAACATACTACATCAGCATAAGTGCTTAAAATATCTTATGTGAATTTGTGATGCATATTATTGCAAGCTATGCAAACTTTTATTGTTCTTTTGCCTTACAAACAGTTAGGAGCCTATCCGCCCTAAAAAAAAAAGGTTAGGAGCCTATGTAGCTAGATGAATACTCCCTCCGTCCCTTAATATAGGGCGTTTTGGAGTTCAAAATTTTTCCCTAAATGTAGGACGTTTTACAGATAGGACAAACTTTGGGGTTGGTGGGAGAGTTGGTGGGTGGGTGGATGGAGGTAAAAATGAAGAGTATGGTAGTCTTTTAACACATTGACTATTTTGATGTTTGAATGCTAGAAAGCCTTATATTTAGGGACGGAGGGAGTAATAGATACCTCTCAAAATTACTTGCGCGAAAACTTTTTCATGTACTTGTTTTCTCATTATTAGCTTTGGTAAAAACTGATAATGTCTCATCAAATATTTCATTAAGTCCAGCTTGGAAAGAAAAAAAAACACGGATGACACCTAGCTAATGTCCTAAATCCTAAACAATCATAGCAATACGCTCTTCTGAATAGGCTTTAATTCACATCATCACATACCTCTATCTCTCTCATCATCGTTTCCTATATATCTACTTTTTCATCTTTTCTTAATTTTCGTGTCTAGAGCTAGAATGACATTAAAAGTGAACAGAGGGAGTATGTTTCACCAACTCATCTGGCCGATGCATGGTGGATGAACGAATCACTCAACCTGGATGGAAGAAATCATATTAGCATTTTTGTATGCTCCGTCCAGATTAACCTCGCCTTTGCTCTCTGCTCAAGGCGTGGCACCAAGCAGCACATCATCCATTAGGTAGCAACCGCGTCTACTCTGGCAAGGCCGCAAGGAGATGCTAGTAGATTGGTGAAAGAAGAGCCGAAACCTGCAACTCACTGCGGAGGCAACGTTAGGCTAGCTAGCCTCCTTTTTTCTGTCTGCGAGCTTTGTTCTGCAACAAAACCATCACCCGATCCCTCCCAATTTCGCCTCCATTGTTGGCCTTGTCTATCAAAAATTAATCCTGCAAACTTAATTTAAGCTCATCCGGCTTACGTACACAACACCGTTTGTGCTCTTCTCTCACCGAGCATTCGCAAAGAGAGACACCGAGCATTTGTGATGCTGCTAGCTTCTCAGTTTTCAGATCAATCTTCGCCCGTAAGTTTCAGTGCCTACATGCAGTTTCCATCACCAGTACAACAGCTATGTGAAATTTGTTACACGATTTCAGGCCATCAACTGCTTTGCTATTTCCTCGTAACGCATCTAATCTCCTCGACGAAGCCACGACAGAAGTAGCAACACCGGTCGACGCCTGCAAATATGCTGCTGCAGCCTGCGCCATATGCGCAACTGTATCGCCACATGAAGATCGATTGAAAGACGTATTGCCTCGCAGATGTCCTAGGATCCTTATGTCTGCGTAGCTCTACCATGGCTCCGACAATTGCTTCCTCGAATCGCATGCCCAATGCGACTGGCGTTATGGCACCATGCACCTGTGTCGACATGTACCAATTTGCATGTTCGTGGCTCGTGTCCAAATCACCCGTCGGACCTGTCATCTACGATCGCTGCTGCGCACAACTGCCATGTGCTGACATATCTCCTCCGTTTGTTCAATTTAGCTGCCTTGAGGCTTGCACGGCGGGGTGACTCCCCCCCGCAGCTTTGGCAAGCCATATGCGTGCATGCTTCGGCACTGATTCACCAAGGTTGAATCCTCGATCTCGATCACCGCAGGTCGTCGAGTTTCTTTGTCGAAGCCCAGCCTGACGGCAATGAAGTGGTGGTCCGATAACTTTTATATTTCTTTCCTAGCAAATTGTGTCCATCACGTTTTTTATATATAGTAATATTGCTTCGCCTTCCTTCCCAAATGCCGTACATACAATATTTTATTATTCTGATATTTCACATATTTTGGATTTGTGTTTGATTCGGACTCTGCTTTAATCTAGACCATTAGATGTTCATAAAATCCTACGGCTCACGTCTTTTCTTTTTTCCGATTAACGTGGTAATTTCGTGGCCTTGAGAGCGAACGTGGTGGCTTCTTTGGACCTTCAAATACTAAGATAATAGATGATAACGATGCAAATACGTGTGTCATTCAAGCCAAAAAGGCATATGGAATTTGCTAATGCCCTCGAGAAGATAAAATGTAGAACTTCGTGCACATAGACTAATCCATCTTCTAGTTCACATGAGTCCTTGGTAAAGGTCTTGTGAGAATTTTTTTTAAAATTCATATGCAAACTGCTAAACTCAAAAAACAGGGGCACAACACCGGCTACTGATTAAAAAACTGATAGATAATGATCTATTTTATGGGAACACTGGTACATAAAGATTACCAATACAGAATTGCTGGTGATTCCAAGGAGTAACCAGTTCCTTTTTGTTTGAAAAATAGGATCCCTAGAAATAATCTGTTCTTGTTGAATTAAAGAAGAGACTCAAACAGGGCAGGCATTTATAATTACACTGCATCGAGCAAATTGTAACACATAGGTAGTTTAGGCATCACTTGTTCCCAGAGGACTCTCCAACAAGCAGGGTGTGTAAGGAAAAGACCACTTTTTGTTGACTTCATCATTTTCTGTAGGGTACAAGTGGCCCAGGTCTTGAACCTTCGATCCGTTCAAATGGTAGGCTATCACTCTCGTTGATGATTCAGTCAGGAATACAACTTCCTTGTACGGATGAAACCCAAAAATCTGCATATCTCTATGTCCATATACTCCAACCTCATCGTCACTGGTCATAGGATTATCATCGTCGGAGTTCCATTCAATTTCCTCCTTTTGCGACGCTTCCTCGTTGATGGCAGAATAAACTGGCTTGTGATGTTCGTAGTTGTAGTCAATACCCTGTAAGATCCAGGACCCAGGGATTTGTTGGTCGAAGCTTAGACGTGGCACCATACGTTTCAGGTCTCTGTAATGTATCAACACCCACTCCATTTGCGCGCACACGTCTTTAAGCCTCCAAACTTGGAGCCAACATTGAGCGTCGAGTGTAGCAAAGTAGACCCCTTTTCTTGATTTTCCTAAATAAAAGTCATGAAACTTGCTCACATCTGTTGGTGACTTAATTACATGGTACTTGTCGTTTGACAGGGATATTCTGCAAAAATCCAACCATTGATTAGAAACAAAGATTAATAATTCTTGAATGATGCAAAAAAGAAAAGAGACCATGCAAGATGAGTAAGTAGCTAGATACCTCATAATGTAATCAGATTGAGAAAAACACATAAAGTGCTTCTCGCCAACAGACCGCAAAGTCTATGTGGTGTTGAGATGGGCCTGATCTCATGTCAGCAAGAGTGCCAGCCACTTCCCCTTCCCGAGCAAATGACCTCTCTTCCCACTGTCCAGTTCTAGACGAGAAAACTTGCAGCGTATACAATAACGGTGGCCACTCGGATTGCTCAATTGCAGGGTCTAGCTCCCTAGGACCTCCATATAGATCATGGTCCAAATGAAGCTCGTTCTCGTAATGAAAACGAGGAATTATAAGCACGTGGAAGTGCGGCGACAAGGTAGGATCATACACGAGGCGCTTGACTTCGTAATCGTGGTAAATCTTGTCAGGATCGCACGTGCTAAAGGGCAATTGTGCCCAGCGCCGCGTGGCAGGGTTAACTACCTTGTCGTCGATCAGGAGGAGGCCGTTGCAGTGATCCCCAATGTCCGACCACGCATACTTGGTGGGTAGGGAATTCGGCCAGCCGGACATGGTGGCCGCCGCCGATGGCCGCGCGAGGAAGTCCGGGTAGTTGTGGTTGTCGAAGGAGACGAAGATGCCGGCCAGCTTGAGCGGGAGCAGGTCCGCCCGGAGCAGGCGACGTGCGTCGACGACGTCGCGCCACGCCCCGCACACGCAGCGGCACGCCGCCACCCAACGCGGCGCGAGGTGGCGGACGACGGCATCGAGCACGTCGTCGGGCAGCTGCCACGCTAGGTCGTCCCCTGGCGAGTGTTCTGTCTCCCTCCCTTGTTTCTTGCCTAGTCGTCCTTCGCTTCCCCCTGCGTCCATGGACACGGACAGATCGAGATGGGACAGCAGTTTAGGTTTTTTCTTTTTTGGTCTCAATCTAACTAAGGTTGCTCCCCCAGCCGGCAAGGAGCGGCGGCGCGGGGACGACGGAGGACGGAGGAAGGAGGGCCGGCGTAGATCCGGCGGAGGCACGGGTTCCACAGGCCGCCGCGTGGCTTCCCTGGCCGCGGATGCATGCCAGACGGGAGAGACGGCGGCAGTTGAGTGGAGATTAGCGCAGAGATGGAAAACAAAGAAGTCGGCGTCTCGGTGGGAAAAAGGATGACGCAAGGCGGTGGGGGCGATGGCGAGGGTGGCATAGATCTGGCCAAGATGCGGGTTCCCAGGCCACCGCGTGGTTCCCTGGGCCGCGGATGCGTGCCGGAGGGGAGAGGCGGTGTGGGGACAACAAGGGGCGGCGGCGGTTGAGGGAGATTGGCGTAGCAATGGAAAAAAAAGGAGGCAGCGGCGGGGATGGCGGACGTGGCAAGGACAGCGTAGATCTTGCCGAGGCGTGGGTTCCTCAGGCCGCCGCGTTTCTTCCTGGCCGCGGATGCGTGCCGGAGGGGAGAGACGGTGTGAGGACAACGGAGGGCAGTGACGGTTGAGTGGAGATTAGTGCAGAGATAGAAAACAAAGGAGGCAGCGGTTCGATGCAAAAAAGGATGATGCAAGACGGCGGGGGTGGTGTAGATCCAGCTAAGGCGCAGGTTCCCCAGGCCGCCGTGTGGCTTCCCAGGCCGCGGATGTGTGCCGAAGGGGAGAGGTGGCGTGGGGACGACGTAGGGCGGCGGTGCGGAAATGGAAAACAAAGGAGGCGCCGGTGCAGAAGGTGGAGGAGGCAAGGGCTGCGTAGATCCGGTCGAGGCGCAGAAATGGAAAACAAAGGAGGCGACAGCTCAGAGGCAAAAAAAAAAAAAAGAATAAGAACGACGCAGGGCGGCAGTGGGGATGGCGAAGGAGGCGAGGGTGGCGTAGATTTGGCAGAGGCGCGGATTCCCCAGGCCGCTATGCGGCTTCCCTAGCCGCACTTTGCAACTAAAAATATGTAAAAAGAAAACTAGACACCTTTTGCAGCATAACGGTGGAACAAGAATACGAAAATTCGATCATTTAATGGGTAAAAATAATCAAGCAAACTTTCTGAGTTGAAAAGGGAAGGAAAAACCTTTTTTTTTCTCTTTTTCGAACTAGCAAACTTTCTCGATTTTTTTGACCAAGCAAACGATCGAATTTTCATGGTGTTGCACCACTGCACTGCAAATTGCATCTATTTTTTACATATTTTTTGTTTCAAATATTTTCAATTTCTTTTGAATTTGAAATCGAAAACTGGCGAACCGGGTAAACCGGACTGGACCGAACCGATTTTCCTTTTTTGCACCAGTTTTACGGAAATTCGTACCGTTTTCTCAACGAATCGGTCTGATTATACTGATCGGTTTGCAAATTTTGAATTCAAATTTTGATTTTGAATTTCGTCTGGTTTTCAGACCAGTTTTCCAGAAAACCGGTGATCTCGGTGGCCTCCGGTATTGCCTGTTCAATTGGAATTTCAATCATTGGTGTCGAGAGCACCCCTTCTTTCTTCAATCCGTACGAGCACAACAGAGTCATAAGGTCATCCATCAACCGTTGATGATTATATACAAAGGTCAAGTGAAGGCCAACGAATGCCTGAATCGAAAAGATTTAGCAGCAAATACCTTTCTAAGGAACAATAAACATTTATGTGTACCAACTAAAAGTAAATAGTACGGAAAGTGGTCCTTTTTCTGTATTAAAACTTAAAGGCACAAAGGACTCAAAACAGCAAGTTACTGGCAGTTTAAAGAGACTACAAGGAGAAAATACTAATGCAAGGTATAGTTCAGACATCACTTTGTTTCCGGGGGATTAATCCAGCAAGGAGTGTAAGGGAAAGACGCTCTTATGGAATCGGGTCCCTGCGCCCTTCACCATATACTGGTGGGGGTAAGTTGCCCAAGTGTTGAACCTTCGATCCATTCAAAAGATAGACTACCACTCTCGTCGATGATTCACATAGCAAGATGACCTCCTTGTAAGGATGAAACCCAATTATCGACATAGGTCTGTGTACATTGCTGGTAAGATCATCATCATCTGAGTTCCAATCTATTTGTTCCATTTCCAGAAACTTCATTAGTTTTGTTTGGATAAACTGACTTGTCAAGGTCACCATAGTAGTTACTGCCCTGAAAGATCCATGATCCCTGGCCATAGTTTCGACATGGCACCATGCGCTTTTGGTGTATCAATACCCACTCCATTCGAGCAGAAACATCTTCCAGTCTCCAAACTTGAAGGCCGCACTGTTTTATCAAGCGTGGCAAAGTACACCCCTTTACTTGATTTTCCGAGATATAGGTCCTGATATTTGCTCAGAACTAATGGTGCTCTAATTACATGGTACTTATCACTTGATAACGATACCCTGCAAAATTAATTCAAATTGCTGATAAAAGAAAGTTTGGCAACTGATGTATTAAACAATGCACAAGAGGGAAAAAGGAATGTAAAAAATCTATAAATCATGGAAGATGAGTGGATGAGCAGCTACCTCATAACATAGTCGGATTGACAATATATATAGAGTGCCCCTCGCCAATAGACTGTATATTTGCCCTTGTGATTCGACTGGAATGGGCGTGGCAATCTCACGTTGGCAATAGTCCCGGCGACCTCTCCTCCTTCGCGAACAAATGATGTCTTCTTCCATTGCCCCGTAATAGATGAATAGACTTGTAGAGTGTATAATAACGGAGGCCATTTAGATTGCTCAGCTGCAGGGTCTCGTTCATGTTTATCCTCAGGATCGCCGCAAGGATTCCAATAAGTTGATTGTGGATGAGGCGTATTGAGCTCGCTCTCAGAATGAAAACAGGGAAGGGCGACCACCTCGTAATGCGGCGATACGGTGGGATCATACGCCAGGTGCATGTCATCATAGTCATGGTGATTCACCGTAGGCTCATACGTGTTCTGATCGGGCAAGATCTCCCACCATCCCATGGCAGGGTTGACCACCACCTCCTCGGAGAGGAGGAGACCGTTGCAGTGATCCTCGATGTCCAACCACAAATCCATGTGGGGCATGGAGTCCGCCCAGCCGGAGATGGTGGGCCCCGTCGAGGGCCGGGTGAGGAAGTCCGGGTAGTCGTGGCCGACGAAGGTGAAGAAGATGCCGCGCAGCTCGAGCGGGAGAAGGTCCTCACGCAGCAGGCGGCGCGCGTCGACGACTTCGCGCCACGCCCTGCATACGGAGCGGCACACGGCGAGCCAGCGTGGTGCGAGGCGGCGGAGGACGTCCTCAAGCGCGTCCTCCGGCAGCAGCAGCAGCCCAGGATCGTCCTCCAGCAAGTGCTCCGCCGCCTCTCTCCGCGGTTTCTTGCCGGACGATCCGCCTTCGCTTGCTCCGGCGATGGACGCAGCGGATCGAGATAGATTGGCGGAGCCGCAAATCTTCACGGCCAAATTCGCAAATTCTCCACCACGGAGGAATCACCTAGGTAAATACGGTGTTGGCCCGAGCTGGGCCGCGTGGAAAGATAGCCTAGAATCCACGAGTTGGACGGCAGGTTTTGTTCTTGTCAAAAAAAAAAATCCTAATGGCCTGGATCTTCACATCCAGCAACCTATTACAGGTCTCTCTAATCTCCAACCAAGAGTGACCACCGTAGCACAATCTGCCTCCAACACCGCCAGGCACCTCTCCCATTCAGCAGCAGGCGCATCCCCTCCCTGCATGCCAGAGCCTCCACTTCCTCTGCTGATTCGCCACGAAGATGAATCTCCATGCAGTCAGCGTCACCTTGCCTTCGCTGTCCCGGATCACTACTCCCCCCACTCTTGCTTTACCAGATTCTGCAGAGAAAGCACCATGCATATTGACTCTAACCCAGCCTGGGGGGTGGGGGAACCCACCTCGGAGCCTGAAGGTTCAGGTTTGGCCTCCTCGCACCAGCAAGTTCATCAGGCCTTTTACTTTCTTGTCTTCTGACGATTGCCGGGTGACCAATAGTAGCGCCTCGTAATTCTTCAGAAACCCGGACAGAGGCTGCAATAGGACAGAGCTTTGGGTTATGGACAATTTCGTTTCTTACAAACCACGTATGCCACAGCAGGAGGGCAAACCTCGATGCCTCCTCATCAGACAATGTATCTAACAGGACCAGCAACCAATTCTTCAGAACCATTACGTAGCTTCTCCTCATACGGCAACAACCAAACTTCCTTCAAAGGCTGACGCAGAATTTTAGCACGGGGACAAACCACTAAGGCATGGTGCTCTGTTTCAGGGTCAATACCACAAACCTGACAAGTGTTCACAATCTCCAAATGTCTCCTCCATTTATTAAACTTTGTCGTGAGACCCTGACATATATGACACGCCACATAAAGATACGGACTTTCTGTGGCACATTCAAGCAAAAGTAGCAGAGGTCCATGCGATCATAACACATCTTTTACTTTCCCAATGCGGTCGCATTCCTGTCCAGCGGATGTGTCCAGGTCAGCACCGTTGTTTCCAGCCGTCAGATGTAAGCAGGAGCGAATCTGAACCGTGCACATGTTTGTGGTGACGTCACAGAGACTGCGTGAGATCTAGGGAGCTCCGGAAAATTCGCAGTACTCTGCTCGTCACCTCCTGCCTCCTGCGACTTCCAGGCGCGATGATCTGGTGTGAGCGCCACATCGTGGCGAAGCGGCGCCAGCTCGCTCGTCGATCGTGTACGCGCAGGTGAAGGGTCACGCCAGTCGCCAGACGTCATGGCAGACCACCGGACCGGCGTGGATTGGCTTGGCAACGTCGCCGCGGCATCCGTGGCCACCTCCTACATGTGCGGGGGCAGCAACAATAGAAGTGCCCCGGCCTCAATTGCAGTACCATCAGGTGCGGGCAATGACAGAACCCTGCCTCACGCTGATCTCTCTCTCTCTCTCCATCCATGAGTAAACAAGGAAAAAGAGAATTTTCTCAAAGCGTGCTCAATCAGACTTTCGCCCAATATGACTAGCCTCTGGTAAAACCTTGATTATGTCTCTTTTATTCTAGACTTGGGAAATTGCAACAAAAATCAAAGTCTGCATATTGAATCTTTAATTCATCTATAATGCGGGTCCACTTTCTTTCACTATTTCTGGTACATAGAATTGAAAAACTTACAAAGAAGCATTACAATCATACTTGGATAGCAGTGTAAAGTTAAGGAAAGGTCTGATGCAGATTTATTATACCTGAACCAACGAAGCTTCAGTTTAGCATTACATTTTGATTGTCTGAAACAAAAGAAGTTGGTGTATGAGTTAGTAAACTTCATGTGTTATATTATTATTGTAAGAAATCAGAAGCTCTAAATAGATTAGTATAAGTGGTCTTGTTTTTTATTAAAACAAACACTAAAAACACGATTATATTTAATACATGCCTTAGGCAAAGATCCCTCTGGGAGAATTCCCCAGACTAGGAAATGACATATGGCTATATAAAAGGTTAATAACCAATCAGTGTAGTAATTTCTCTTAACAGTTGTGGACAGGCTGCTGTACTGTACTGGTAAAAAATCTCTTGCAGTAATATGTGAAAAATGTAGGTTCTTCAGGAGATGAATGGTGTTCTGTGTTCACGAACTTCTTTATGGAGGTGTTCATCATCGCATTCTTAAGAATCTGGAAATCGAGAGATGGAAAAACCTTTGATGATCAGATGCCAACAATATTTTGGGTCTTGAGGTACAGGAAGCAAGTACTTCTTCATCACCTTTATGGGTTTCCAGAAGGCATAAAACAAATGGTATCTGTCGTAGCCCGTCTGAACGGAGCGTTCGGCAGATATTTGGATCGTGGGAGCAACGTGGGAAGTAGAGATCAATCTAAGAGCACGCAGAGGTTTATACTGGTTCGGGCCTCCCGAAGGATAACAACCCTACGTCCAGTGCAGATCTTGATTATGCTGACAGCCTTCGCGCTAGGGTTGCGGAAAGTGTCGAATACCTCCTCATCGAGGGTGTATAAGAATATTTATAGGCCAGACAACTGTCTATAGAGTCCTAACGCTATTACAACTCAGCTTTCTATATTGTAAAGAGATCGGAACATATCTCCTAATCCTTGACGTGCAGGACAAGTCTTCAGAAACTTCCATAATTAGTCTTCGGAATATCGGGAATTTTAGGGTTACGACATAAGCCCCCGAACATGTCACTTGGCCTATTCACCCAATCAACGCCTCTCAATAAGCGTTCGGTGAACTTTGGACAGGGGATACGTTCGATAATCAACCCAAATTCAGATATTCTGAAGCCTCAATCTTCAACTTTCATCAATAACATCTTCAGACACCTTCAACAGCAATGCCTTCGGAAGCCTTCAACAGCTCTTCACTCCCAACACTTCACCAGAAGGAATCTTTCCGTACAACACTTCGCAGCCTTTGACTTAACTTCATCCTTATCTATAAGCACTGTATCAAACAGGACCGCGACTTCACCAGTCATACTTTACCACTTGACCTGGCCAGACTGCCGGAATCTCTGCAACAACATTACTTCACCACACGTCTTCCCACAGAAATGCTTAGAATACTCCAACTCTCTGACCGTTCCAGCAACCGAAAAGCCACTTCCGTGCCTATAAATACATGTCTCACCAAAACCTCCAGACTCACCTTCATCATTCACCATGGGCAAAAAGAGATGCGCAAACCCTAGATTTTCCAGGTGGCTTAACACCCAATTCACCGGTGTAAGCTTCATGACCATTGGAGTTTGGAAACCCCAAAGGTATGAATGTTTTGGTGATTGGGTGACCATATTGATGTGACTAACATTTCCTTGTAGGATACTCAAATGGTCATGTCAATGAAGCGTCGTCTCACATATTCTATCTATCGACGACTTGGTGATTGGTTGCCTCGACAATTCGGATCGAGAGCTTGATGGAGTCGCGGAGAAGATGTGGATCAAGGCTAAGGACATGCTAGATCCAAGCGAGTGTTGCTTGGTTAGATGTTAGCTTGAGTCCATAGGAAAAACCGGACTATCAAGAGGGATCGAATTGGTTCTCTTAGAGCACACTAGGTTAGAGATCAAATGGATGCATTGTGAGTCTCTTGAGGGCTAGGGTGGCTGAAGAGAAGAAGAGGAACCAAGGATGAAGAAGTTGGAAGCAAGGATCAAGAGTGGATCAAGTTTTCAGCTTAGCCGGAAGAGACCGGACAGTACGGTCCTAGGGACCGTACAATGCGGTCTTCATTGAAGATCCAGACAGAGAAGTGAAGTCTCGGGATGCTGAGAAAATGAAGACCGGACAATAGGACCGGACAGTACGGTCTAGGGACCGTATGGTACGGTCATCAGAGGATTTCCAGACAGAGAAGTTGAAGTTTCTGGAAGTGGAAGAAATGAAGACCGGACAATCGATCGGACGGTACGGTCCTAGGGACCGGACAGTACGGTCTTCACTGGAGATGAAGAAGAAGATGGAGATGCGCCTGGAAATAGAGACCGGACAATACGGTCTGGAAGAGACCGGACAGTACGGTCCTTTGTACGGTCTCTAGTTTCGCAGGGCACTTTTGGGCAACGGCTAGTTTTGGGTTGGTAGCCTATAAATAGTTGGTTGCCCGCCCCTTGAGGGGTCTCTTGGCCATTGTTGGAGTGCAGGAAACTCAGAGGAAGCCAAGAGCAAGGGAGAGAAGCACTTGTGAAGGATTTGGAGTGATCCTAGTGCTTGAGAGAGTAGCAATTGCATCCACTTGATCTCTAGGCTAGTGTGAGCTTGAGAGAGTCACTTCGGTTTGTTACTCTTGGTCTATGGCGAGGCCTAGACCGGTTAGGCGTTGGTGTTGAGCTGTCCAAGGAGATTGTGGAAGCTAACACAAGTTTGTACACGGTCTTGGAGCTTCCCGTGCGAAAGAAGCATCACTAGTGGAGCGCCCTTTGGCACGCATCACGTGCGGAGCCTTACCTCCGGAAGAGTACCCGGGATCGAGCCCGGCGGGACGTGCCCGCGACTTCACTCGGAGGGTGAAGTGTGCTCTAGGAGGGATCGCCTTCGAGCGGAGGGACGGGGTCGAGACTCCGGCGGGAGTGACCCAACGTGGAGTAGGGGAAGGCGCCACCCTTCCGAGACCACGGGAAAAATCATGAGCATTCCTATCCTTATCTCCTTTACATACTAGCATTTACGCTTCCGCATTTACTTTTATGTGCTAGTAGAATTGCATGATAGGTTGTCTCTTTACTACTTGGTAGATTGCTTGCTAGGGTGTTGCTTGTTGCATAGACTAGATTGTGTGCGCGCATCGCTTGCTTTTGTTATCACCATATCTAGTCTTGCTAGCTTCACGCCTAAAGTACGTTTGGGAGAAATTGTTGACACACCGATTCACCCCCCCCCTCTCGGTGCCCTTGATCCTTTCAAGTGGTATCAGAGCCTCGTTGCTCAAATAGGGCTTAACCGCCTTGAGTAAGGATGCCGAGAGATCATGGGCCGCCCCCGTTCGATGGGACCGACTATGCCTATTGGAAAGCTCGTATGCAAGCTTACCTCGAGGCTCTCGATCCTCTCGCATGGGAGGTGGTAAGTACCGGTGTCTCTCTAAGGACTCCCATTGGTACTCTAGATGTGAATCTTGCAAAGGCAAATGCTAAAGCTAAAATGCCTTGTTTGAAGCTATCACTAAAGAGGTCTTTGCTCGAGTCAAGTCCGCGGGTACCGCTCATGAAGTGTGGACTCAAATTCAACAAATTCATGAGGGTTCCACGGACGTGAAAGAGGAAAGATACTATGTGCTAAAGAACAAGTATGATGACTTTGCCATGTCTTCAAATGAGCTAATCAATGATGCTTACTCTCGCTTGAATGTGCTTGTAGAGGATATCAACTCGCTCGGTGTGAAGGAGAAGATTGATGAAGGTGACCTTGTGCGGAAGATCTTGAGGATTCTCCAAGGGAGAAATATGGAGCACTCATCACATGCCTCTTCAACACCGACATGCGAGACCTCACCACCCACAAGCTACTTGGGAAGATCACCGCCTTCGAGAGCTACCACCTCGACAAGAAGCTTGATGAGAAGCCCTCCAAGAATCTTGCTTTTGCATCCGAGGGGTCAAGCAAGAAGATGAAGAAGGTGGTGACTCAAGATTCAAGTGATGAAGAGCTTGAAGAAGACGTTGAAGACTTGTTGCAACTTCATCCCAATGATCTAGCACTCCTCATGAAGAGAAGCAACTTCTTCAAGAGAAGATTCATCAACAAGAAAGATGCCGAGTGCTACAATTGTGGGGAGAAGGGTCACTTTGCCAAGGAATGCCCGAAGCCAATCAAGAAGAGCAAGAAGAAGGCTCAAGAGTCAAGCGATGATGAAGAAGAAGACCCTAGAAGCAAGTACAAGGCAAGGAAGAGGTTTGTCAAGAAGGAAAGCTCTAGAGGCAAAGAAAAGAGAAGATCATCTCGCAAGGGACTCTATGTTGGAGAGTGGGTTTCGGATGATGATAGTGATGAAGAAGAAAGTGATGACTCATCCTCCAAGGGAAAGAAGATGGCCGGCATAGCTCTCACCAACATCTCCGAGACTCTACCTCCACCACCTACTTGCTTGATGGCCAAAGATGATGATAGTAGTGAAGATGAGAAGAGCGAGTCCGATGAAGAGTTTGGTGAGGAGGACAAGCCCACATATGAGGAACTCTTGGATAGCATTCTCATAACCGGCAAGATGATCATGAAGAAAGACAAGACCATTGCTCGGTTGGAGAAGGAACACGAAGTGGCCGCTTTCCGAGTTCGTCAACTTGAGGGTGAACTTAGGGACTTATCCATCTCTCACAAGGCTCTTGATGAAGACTATGACAAGCTTGAGGAAGACCACATGAAGCTCAAGGAGAAGTCCAAGTTACTAGAGGATGAGATCAAGCACCTTTCCACTTCGCTCATGACCTTGGATGAAAGCTATGACAAGCTCAAGGTTGAACACATGAGGCTCAACGGCAAGTTCAAGGTTCTTGAGGAAGAACATCAATCCCTCCTCGAAAAGTGTAACACTTCTTCTTCTAGTTCATCTATTTCCGATTCTCATATATTACTTGTGATGGACTAACTCCCTCTCTTGAGAGCATCTCTCTTGATGAGAAAATCTTGAAGGAATATCATCAACTCAAGGAGGAGAGAGCTTCGGTGATGGATGGCTTCGAGAGGCTCACAAGGGAAGGACCATCCATAAGGAGATACTTGGTCGGAACCTTGTGAACAACCCGGGCACAAGGGACTCGGCTCCTACCCCCCGCCGCCATCAACCTCATCGGCAAGGACGAGGACATCCCACCTTGGGTAGTCCCCCTCATGGCGGACGACTACTATTGTGAGAAGTGTTGCCGAGACGGCCACACTAGCAAGAATTGTCCCAAGGTGAGAAGTTCCAAGATTTTGCCTAACGCTAACTTGTTCCATGGAAATACACACTACAAGCTCTTTAGGGACAAGAAAGGCAAGGTGAAGGCAAAGGCTCTTGGATCACCCGACAAGAAGAGGATGATGAGGAAGATTTGGGTGCCCAAATGCATAGTTGACCTTGAGAGGCCAACCAAGTGCGAGTGGGCTCCCAAGAACAAGACCTAGAAGGGTGATGGTGGTGGACCGTGTGCCGCAACGTCAACTCATGAACGTCCACCACAAGCTTCGAGTGCTTCATCGACAAATCTACTCTTCAAGGAGGTAACTTGTATCATAGTAGTTTCTTTTCTTGCATTGCTTGCATGGTAGCTAGGTGCTCCTTTGTGAACTAGTATGTTTGCATTCATGCATATGTTAATAACTAAAAAGAAAGAACATAAAATTAGTTCAAGGTCTAAACTTTCTCAAGATAGCTATGAGCATGGGGGATGCTTGAGTTGGTGGACCGATGGACTCAAGGCAAGGTTTGGCTCATAGTGAGTAAGCTTGAGAGAGGTTCAAACTTGGCCTTGAGTAGGTTTCCTTTATGCGTTGTCTTAACTTTGCTTGCATATCACATGGCATGTTTATTTTCCCTTGCATTTGTATGATATGCTTGTCTCATGCATTGCATATAGGAAATCACAAAGGAGTTGTCACACTATGAGGAAGTGCTTCATTCACTATATGATCTCACATCTCATAGAAGTGTGACTAAAGAAAAGAATTGTGCTTCATGCCCATTGAGTCTTGCTACATGATCCTCAAGGTTAAATCTACTTGCACGGATCATAGGCAAATGGCTCATACATACCCCTCCTTTGGTTTTATCGCATTTGGTTCTTATTGGTTGCATCTTATTTGCCGATTGAAAAAATTACTATATGCCTATGCGCAACCTATATTGGTTTATTTTCAAAGGAGTGTTTGAGAGTTCCCCTTCTAGTCCATGTTTGGTGTTTATTTGGTTTTGAGTGAGAAACTTGGACTTAGAAGGAAATTCCTTGAAAATCAGCATTTCTGGACCTGACCGTACAATACGGTCAAAGGGACCGTACAATACGGTGCGCTTTTGCACGAGATCCTTCGAAACTGAGGCAGAAAGGAGACCGGACAATACGGTCCTACAGACCGTACAATGCGGTCTCTATAGCTTAACTGTCAGGGTTCCAAAGGGGACCGTACAATACGATCCCTGTGACCGTACCATACGGTCTGGTTAACTTCATCGCGAGATACATCCAATCTCATCCGTTGATTCCGTTTTGGATCGATCCCAGCCGTCGATTCGAATTAAAGTATTTCCACGGATTTCCGGCGTGTTACTGTGCTTCTTCACCATTACACCGAGCCGCCGCCGTTTCGTCGCTCCCGCCATCGCCTTGACTTCGCGCGCGCCACCGCCGACCTGCCGCCTTCGCCGCCGTCGAGCTCGCCGACGACGAACGCCTCCACCGCGCCGCGCGACACCTGCTCCACGCACACGCCCGCACTCGCGACCGCGCAACCCTAGCAGCCGCACCGCGCCGCCGCTTCACCGCGCCGCAGTAGCACCGCGCGCCGCCGTGCTGTCGCCGGAGCAGGAGCCGTCAACCTCGCCGTCGACGAGTACCACGAGGAGGAGCTCCACCATTCGCGCATCTTCGAGCAGTTGCTCTTCCCCCCGCGCGTGGACTGCTCCTCCCGGCTTCACCGGACCAAGAACACCACCACCTCGACGATCGTCGTCAAATTGATTGCTCGGTGAGCTCCTGATGTCACAAATTGCACAGTAGCCGCGTATCCGATACCTATCTAGGGTTTGAGCCATTCAAATTCCTTCATCGTTTGAAATCCCTAGAAAAATCGAACCTTTGTTGCATTTGTCGTAAATTTCAATCCACTACAATGCAATTTAGGTCATTTACCTGCCATATGTCATAGTGTTCGAGTGTCGCACTTCAATTATCTATGACATTTTGGTTGTTGGTCGCTTGTGTCGATTTCTGTTCCATACCATACACCTAGCTCGACACTAGCATTTCCTCGATTAGTGGTACATTGTGTCTATTGCATATGATCTATGTACACTAGTTGATCTCCACCGATAATCGACAATGCCGTAGTTTCCCCATTGCATATTTGCCGGCATTGTGTCCTTTACCTCTGCGCTAGGACTTCATATAGATTCATGCGCTTACCTACGATTCTTGCTTGTAGATTATAGTAGGTTATTCTATACTCATATACCCTGTCTATTCCTATCGTGCAGTGGCAGTTGTCAGCGGACAGTGGGCAGTTGACAGCAGAGCAGAGACAGTGGACGGATTGAGGGCCAAGCCCTTAGTCCTATCTTTGGCAGTCAGCCGTCAGTGGACGGGTTGGTGGGCCAAGCTCACTCGCCCTATCTTGTCTGCAGCCTAGTCAGCAGTTATGGCAGGAGGTTCTGGCAGAGGCAGAGGCAGGGGCAGAGGAGATCGTGACAGGGGCAAGGCCAAGCTTGTCGAGCAGCCCAAGAAGAAGAAGCAGAGGACTGGTGATCCAGAGTTGGACCGGATTCTCAGGGCAGCAGAGGTTGACCTACCAGCTAGCAGGGACACTGGCCTCAGGATCAGGGACACGCCTGCTAGAGGACAGGGGGAGACTCCGAGGAGGTCTTCCAGGGCTAGAGCTACAGTGCAGCGGACTCCGTCCACCCGCGAGGTTGGTACGTCGAGGACCGCGCAGGAGGAGCCAGAGTCAGAGGCAGAGGAGAGTTCCCACTCAGATGCCGAGGTCACAGAGGCTGACAGACAGAGGATGGCCGTGAAGTTCTGTGCCCTTGACAGGACTGCTACTCTCAGGGACGTGCTTGCTGAGGACGCACTCAGGCTGCCAGGCCCCGTCCTCAAGAAGTTCAGGAGAGTTGCTGAGGAGACTTGGGTACCTGCCAGGAGAGACCCACAGGCAGGAGGTCGTTTCTGGACACTTCTTCAGCAGAGGATAGCAGCTGGTTTGAGGAGTAGACTGCGGACAGATGGACCTGAAAGCTCTTTGTCACTCACCAGCACTGCAGCATACAGGCTGCCAGCAGAGGTGCCGGGACGGATTTCACACAGCACCTGTCTTATATCCCGGGCCTCCAGGAGATCATCACCACAGCGATGCGATGGGATACTGACATCGTGATGGACTTCTATGCATCTTTGTGGATAGCGCCAGACCGCTCAGCTATATGGTTCATGCTCAGAGGACAGCCCCACAGAGTTACGAGGGAGGACCTTGTTAGCGCCCTTGAGACCATCAGCACGAGACCAGAGTGTTCCCACTTGCTCACCCAGGGATGGAGCCTCCCCGCAGACCTCTTGGGGGACACTTACCTTCAGATAGGATATGAGCATTGCTTTCCCTCCACCTCACCCGGAGAACTTCAGCCGAGCTCACACCAGACTTACACATGAGGGCAGAGTTCTCAGGAGTATACTGAGCAGGACGATAGTTCCCAGGAGTGGATACAGAGATCAGTTCTCCATTCTTACTCAGTGGGTTGTGATGTTGATGCTGAGGCACAGAGGTTTTGATTTAGTTGATCTGATACTGTGCCAGATGGAGGATGTTATTGCTGAGAGCATAGCTGCCAGACACTTAGCCTTTGCGCCTCTGATCTGCTACATTCTGAGGAGGCTACAGTTGTTGTCTCAGGAGGACTATGACGAGCTGCCCAAGGTGACTACAGCGTACACACCCCTACCTGCCTCCGACAGACGGGTTGCTGCCCGGGAGTCAGCTCACACAGGGGAGTTCTTCACAGGGGCCAAGGTGACACGGCTACCGAGACAGAGTTGCACATACAGACTGGTAGTCATATGGAGTCCATTCCTGAGGACGTGACTCCGGACTCTATAGGCAGGACTTCAGCGTCTGCTACAGCTCCAGCTCAGACAGATCTACTACATGCAGAGCTAGCAGCCCTTCGCAGAGAGATCCAGAGTCAGCGAGAGGATAGGGAGAGGGATCGACAGATGCTAGACAGTGTTTGTACACACTCAGAGGGAGATGGCTTCTGGCTTGTCGTCGCTTTTCATCACTGGTTTCGAGGCGATCGCTCAGACTCTTCGTCTCTTTTGGACAGGCATTGCCAGGACTCCCGTCTTTCCCGCCTATCACTTTCCCAGGTGTGCTGCCACCAGATACAGTTCGCTTTCAGCAGCTTCAGAGCAGCACAGTTTGCTCAGACACAGGGAGGACAGTCTTCCAGCCAGGGACAGTACTTCAGCACCTACTCTCACTCCTCCCCATCTCACCTGCTGGTGCACCTACGGTGGGGCCGTCGACGTCCACGTTCGCTGGTTTGACAGGAGAGGCAGGACCTTCTCAGCAGTACTTTCCTTCACCAGGTCTCTCCATGACTCCGTCAGCACTACTAGCTACTACAGCTCCGAGCTTCTCACCGCTTCAGCTGACGAGTCCCTTCTTTGTGTCACCACTGCCAGCTCGTACACTTGACTTCGACACAGTAGCACAGACAGCCTCAGTGCAGACAGACTCACTTCTTACAACTTCACAGGCAGAGGTCGTGACTACTACAGCTGAGACAGCAGCAGTGGAGCAGACAGAGTCTCCCAGGACACCTACTCCGCCTCGAGTTGTTGAGCCCTCAGCAGATCTCACTGATTTTGGCTACACTCATGAGGAGTTACGTGAGGCTCTTGCTACTGGCACTTCTTCTGAGCAGCAGCAGCCGCAGCAGGGCACCTCTTCAGTGACTACCACCACTGCACCTCCTCCAGCCTCCGACGCGTAGGACAGCTGTTTTTCTCTTTCCTTCTTTCTCTTTTTGGTCATTGGTGCCAAAGGGGGAGAGAGATAGAGAGATCTTGTATAGGTCTAGGGGGAGTAGTGGAGTGATCTTGTGCTCAGGGGGAGTGTGAGACAGCTTTTGTCTAGGGGGAGATCATTTGGTACTTCATTGTATATTCTTTGGTTCTTTGTGGTTCTTGTGAGCTTGATTTGCTTTTGCTTGTTTGGCTCATCAAGAATGCACTTGGTTTCATTTACATACACTTGCTCGTTATCTATATATCTGCATATTGCTCTGTTGTTGATATATTGCTCTGATATATTGCTCTGAGTTTGTGTATGTTTACCTGGATGCACTTATTTATATCTATCTTGCCAGGTTTCTCTTTCTGTGATGATATGTGCACTCACTTGCTTTTGCAGGAATATCTTATAATCTTATCATCACAGAGTTGTGGTCATAGTTCATGTTTTTATTCCATATTATCACCCATGTGCTTTAACTCTTTTTTGCAGGTGATACCTTTTGAGCTATGACTACTTTGTTCTCCGTTTTTACTTGTTCTTCATTTCATATCCTATCTTATCAATCACTCTTGCGCTTTACATTCTCTATCTTATGATATGTGTTGTCACCAATCACAAAAAGGGGGAGATTGTAAGCTTCATGACCATTGGAGTTTGGAAACCCCAAAGGTATGAATGTTTTGGTGATTGGGTGACCATATTGATGTGACTAACATTTCCTTGTAGGATATTCAAATGGTCATGTCAATGAAGCGTCGTCTCACATATTCTATCTATCGACGACTTGGTGATTGGTTGCCTCGACAATTCGGATCGAGAGCTTGATGGAGTCGCGGAGAAGATGTGGATCAAGGCTAAGGACATGCTAGATCCAAGCGAGTGTTGCTTGGTTAGATGTTAGCTTGAGTCCATAGGAAAAACCGGACTATCAAGAGGGATCGAATTGGTTCTCTTAGAGCACACTAGGTAGAGATCAAATGGATGCATTGTGAGTCTCTGAGGGCTAGGGTGGCTGAAGAGAAGAAGAGGACCCAAGGATGAAGAAGTTGGAAGCAAGGATCAAGAGTGGATCAAGTTTTCAGCTATCCGGAGGAGACCGGACAGTACGGTCCTAGGGACCGTACAATGCGGTCTTCATTGAAGATCCAGACAGAGAAGTGAAGTCTCGGGATGCTGAGAAAATGAAGACCGGACAAAGGGACCGGACAGTACGGTCTAGGGACCGTATGGTACGGTCATCAGAGGATTTCCAGACAGAGAAGTTGAAGTTTCTGGAAGTGGAAGAAATGAAGACCGGACAATTGACCGGACGGTACGGTCCTGAGACCGGACAGTACGGTCTTCATTGGAAATGAAGAAGAAGATGGAGATGCGCCTGGAAATAGAGACCGGACAATACGGTCCGGAAGAGACCGGACAGTACGGTCCTTTGTACGTCTCTAGTTCGCAGGGCACTTTTGGGCAACGGCTAGTTTTGGGTTGGTAGCCTATAAATAGTTGGTTGCCCGCCCCTTGAGGCGTCTCTTGGCCATTGTTGGAGTGCAGGAAACTCAGAGGAAGCCAAGAGCAAGGGAGAGAAGCACTTGTGAAGGATTGGAGTGATCCTAGTGCTTGAGAGAGTAGCAATTGCATCCACTTGATCTCTAGGCTAGTGTGAGCTTGAGAGAGTCACTTCGGTTTGTTACTCTTGGTCTATGGCGAGGCCTAGACCGTTAGGCGTTGGTGTTGAGCTGTCCAAGGAGATTGTGGAAGCTAACACAAGTTTGTACACGGTCTTGGAGCTTCCCGTGCGAAAGAAGCATCACTAGTGGAGCGCCCTTTGGCACGCATCACGTGCGGAGCCTTACCTCCGGAAGAGTACCCGGGATCGAGCCCGGCGGGACGTGCCCGCGACTTCACTCGGAGGGTGAAGTGTGCTCTAGGGGGATCGCCTTCGAGCGGAGGACGGGGTCGAGACTCCGGCGGGAGTGACCCAACGTGGAGTAGGGGAAGGCGCCACCCTTCCGAGACCACGGGAAAAATCATGAGCATTCCTATCCTTATCTCCTTTACATACTAGCATTTACGCTTCCGCATTTACTTTTATGTGCTAGTAGAATTGCATGATAGGTTGTCTCTTTACTACTTGGTAAAATTGCTTGTTAGGCTTTACTACTTGGTAGAATTGCTTGCTAGGGTGTTGCTTGTTGCATAGACTAGATTGTGTGCGCGCATCGCTTGCTTTTGTTATCACCATATCTAGTCTTGCTAGCTTCACGCCTAAAGTACGTTTGGGAGAAATTGTTGACACACCGATTCACCCCCCCCTCTCGGTGCCCTTGATCCTTTCAGCTGGCGTTGCGAGCGATGGTGGATGGTTGTGCCGGGTCGTCGGCGTCATGCGTTGGCGGTGATGGCTTGGATCTTTTGCTTCTTGTTGTTGATTTCCGCTGGGTGTTGGTAGTTTCATCTTCTTCTTTCGATCCGGTGATGGTGCGGTTGCCGGTAAGGCGCCTTCTTCGTGTTCTCTAATCGGCGTTTCCAATGTTTGGAGTCCGACATCACCGATGGAGGAGGGAGCTGGCTGCCGGCGTCGGTGGAGGTCGGCGACGAGGAGAGCTGTCGGGAGGGTTCTGGAAGAAGAGGGACCTCGTTGTAATTTCCTTTTCTTCAGGGACTTTTCTGTAATAGTTTGTCAGGTGTTACCTGTAAAAGGTGTGGGCTGTACTGTTCTCAATCGTAATATAATCCCACCCCCTTTCGCAAAAAAAAAAAAAAAAAAGATATGGACCGAACCATTTGGCAAAAAAAGAAAAAGAAAAAAAAGATATGGACCGAACGACCAACCCCAACCCTGTGCTAAAATTTTGGTCCACATCGAATCCTATCAACCTCAAGGCCTAGCCCATCCTTTTGGCAGCCAGGGCCTGCTAAAATTTGTTGTGTGTTTCTTTGGCCCATGTCACCCTCTAGGTTCTTCATTTTTTTTATCTCTTGTGTGAGAATAATTTGTATTGATATTTATATGTGTGCTACTCTACTTTCTATAAACATTTACCAACAAAATCTCATTTTCAATTGCCACCTAGTAAGAAATATTCTAGAACATACTATAGATATTTCTAGAGATAATACATATATGTGAAAGATTTATATATCTATTAGTGTAACTATATGTATAGCTTGTCATGTATTGCCCATTACTATTTTATTTCTTACGAATAGTGGACTCCTCATTATCTCTAACTCTTTATGGGGTTTCCAACCAAATATGTAATCTATTCATCATTGAACTGTTTGTCGTGAAGAAATATTGTTACACAAACATAAACAGTAAAAATCAAATTATTACAAAATAGAGGTTTGTAAAATGTTATAACATAAATTAATGGAGGTTTGTAGAATTTATATGATAAAATGATACATGTAACTTCAGTTGGCCGCCTTATCTAAGTTGTAGGTTAGGTCCAGCAATGTTAGTGATAATATTTTTATGTGAAAGATTTTTATAGATCTTAGTGTAGCTATATGTATAACTTGTCATGTATTGCCCACTACTATTTATTTCTTACGAATTATGGATTGCTCCATATCTAACTCTTTATGTGGCTGCAAACAAAATATATAATACTATTCATCATTTGAAAATTTGTCTTCTCCATAATTATTTGTTCAGACAACCATAAACATCTATATAAATATTTTCTCACTCCGATTTTGACTGACTTTTCATCATATACAACTTATTTGTTAGACTTATTTACCACCATAAGATTTAATGACTAAAATCAGTTTAATAGTGACTCATATACCAATTGAAAAGACTATAACACTTGGTCAAAATTAAGTCGGACAAATAAGCATTTTCCTACCAAAATCAACGAAGGATACATTACTTCTGATTTTTATCTTCAAAATGGGATCCCACTTAAACTATTTTTAGTAATAAAAAAAAATTCATGCGAAGCCTAGTCATATGACCAGAATTTCAATTCCGGCCTAGTCACGGCCAAACATCATTATTTTCCTCAGAAGTTTGCTTCGTACTTGAGTTCAATCAAATGAACTAGATTTTCAACTCATTTTGAAAATCTATTTTATCTATTATCTTAGTATTTGAAGGTCCAAAGAAGCCACCACGTTCGCTCTCAAGGCCACGAAATTACCACGTTAATCGAAAAAAAATAAAGATGTGAACCGTTGGATTTTATGAAGATTGAACGGCCAAGATTAATAGGAGTCCACATTAAAAACTTCCCTATAATTTAGAATCCAACGTGATGGAAAGAGTTTTCTCCTCATGTTGACACGCAATAGGACTCTTGCCCAATAAAAAAATATTATAGAGTCCGATTAGGAAAGATGAAAGGACTCCATGCTTCTCAAAACATGCTTCTTCTTCACACAGCACCAGATTGTATATTGCATCCTCCATAGCACAGCTGCCCCAGACTAGCCGCCCATGGTGACCTGCGCCGTCCAAGCATGTCGGCCATATGCCAACTGGCTGCCGACTTCCATGCCCGCCCCTATTTGCCACAATTGGGGCCTCTTGAAAGCCACCAATACTCTCCCGTTGCGGGCTTTGTAGCCGCAAGCCAGCAAGGCCTCAAAGCTTCAGGGATAGATATGGAGAAGACGCAACAGAGTGACGGCATGCATGATTCGTGATATGACATCCGCTTCGATGCAATTCATGGTGCCGGCAAGTCACAGCCTGTTGATTTATGATGCCAACACCAGCGAATCGGAGCAAGATGACATAGACGCCATGAAACATTGATCCGTGCGGCCACGGAACAGTTGTGACGTAACCGATCTAGAAAAAGGAGAGAGAAAACATAAACATGCGATCATCCAGATCAATAGTGTGCTCGAGTGCTATAATTTTTCAGACAGGTTGGACACGAGCTTGCAGGCCTCACCGGTGGTGATGATCGAGATGGCCAGAGTCAGCAAAAATATGTGCAACGATATATAAAGGATGGGGGAATGAATACAACAAGAGGTGAGAAAATGCAAAGGAGGTTGAAACGAGCACCCTTTGATGGTGGGCAAAATATTAGCTTAAATATGCAAAATTATAAGTTATATTTCAATTTTCTTTAGTGATAAAACTAATCCTAACAAAATCAATGATAAATATTTAAATATTTTGAGACGAATGGTCAAACGTAACTCAAAAATAGTCAAACATCAACAATTTAAAATCGGAGGGAGTACACAATAATCTTTGCTTGATGACCTCGAGGGGCAGTTTGTGGAGACCCAGAGTCATGAGGCTGTATTTGCCATCTCAAGCGTTGAGGGCAATGGCAACAATGATGAGTAGTAGTCTTGCGGAGAGACCAGGCATCCGTTGGGCAGGCGGTAGCACGCGGGTGTGGTTCCAACAAGGCGTGAGCATGGCTCCAAGCCGACACCAGTGTGCCGGTGCAGCGTGCACAAAAAGGCGGCCATCGACGAAAAGCTTAGGAGTGCAGCCACCAAGAACATACCTATGAAGGTGAGTGCCCTGAGAACACGACCAACTAGAAGACCTCGCTCTGCCTCTTCTAACATGGCAAGGCATCAAAGATAAGGGCATGCTAGCTACCATGCATGGTCAACAAGAGAGATTAGAGACCAACTGGTGCAATTTAATACCTGACATTCCACGGCCTATGAAAAGGAAAGTAGGGTTATTGCAATTTTATACCTGGCATTCCATTTAATTAACTGCAATTAGTAAGTTCAAATAATGTTAAATACTTGATGAGTTTAAGTAGTAGTGTTTGTTACAAAACATGATGGGAGATGATTCCATGCTTAAATTAAATCGCGTAGTTTAAGTAGCATAAGTTTGGAATGAAATAATGAAAAAGTAAATTCAGAAGTTAAATTTCAATACAAATTGAAAAACAAACTATAATGAGTTTCTATCAAAATCAACTCATGAATAGATAGATCAAAAATAAAAATTAATAAAAAACAATTGTTTTATTTTATGTATATTTGAAAACAAACAACCTAAGTAAAGAGTCCATGAAAAGTAATTTTTAAGGGATTTACTGTAACTAAGATTCAGATAAAATAGGAACAATTATAATCCATAGCAAACCGCAATCCAGAAAAAAGTAACATCGAAATAATTTTGGAGATGAAATAGCACTTTCATTTGTGTATGAGTTAGAAATAACAATTTCCGAATAAAAACTCCATACCATAATGATAGGATGGTTTTGTTTTGGGGACAAGGAGGGACGGCACGGAACCGTCCCAGTTTTTTCGTGATGGAACTGTCGCCTTTTATGTTTGGTTGAAGGGATGGGATGGTCGTTGTTTTTAGTTTCGTATGAGGGACTAGAATTTTCGCGCGGCATTGCCGCGCCAACTGTGTTATTAATTTTATTGTAGGCTGTTGTGACCTTCATTTTTACCGCAGCCGAGATTTGCTTTTGAAAAGACTTTCATAAATAGCAGACTATTTGATCATATATACATATTGTGATTAGATATTAGTTCACATATAACGATGACATACTAGGTATGATCCATCGATAGTAGATGATTAGGATGTTCACCCAGAGTTTACTGCATCTAACATAGCATTAGGATGTTCACCCAGAGTTTACAAAATATTGCAGATTTATTGACAACTCAATTCCTTGTCTAAAAGAGTTGTGATAAATCTGTCCAAAATAAGAAAGGCTCTATCATTATTTCCGAAAATAAGAACGGCCCTATCATCATTTCCCAAAAGAAGTTAAGCCTGAACACTTATATTGAGTAGTGAAGTATTGCTTGGAAATAACCTGTAAAAACAAAAAAGTGGATCAGATATCAATAGTAAATAAACCTGTATACGTTGATAAAGTGGAAAAGAAAGAGAATACACATGGTCTCTTTTACTGTTTTTGCTTCTTGGCCATTGGCAGATCTTTGCTGTCAGGAAATGACCTTCTAGCCATTTTTAAAGTATACAGTACAGTAAAACTGTGTTAGTTGCACCACATATAATGTTTGAGAAAAGATAATTCTAATTAGATAAAATAGCAGCTAACCACTGAGCACTCAAATTGGATTAAAAATAACGCCGGGAACAAATATATAGACCATCAAGGTGCTACAAGCAAGCAGTGGTCAACTGCTATTTTATATCTATATATGCAACACATGCTCAATAGTAAAAAAAAAGCCATCGACACAATTTCTTACCTTGGCAATAATTTAGTTATGATTCTGCTACAGTGTAGTGATGAAGTTGATTTGAGTGTGTGATCTTGATTACCTGCAAAGATTTCTTACAAACCTTTCTTTGCCAACAATGAAAGAAAGACAACAGTTCATCAACCATAGAATGATTCAGAGGAAGCTTCGTCATTGCAATTTCACAATATTAATTCAAGAAAGTATATAGGGTTTGGTTACAAAATTCAGTGTTATGAAAGTGCAGTGCAAAGTTCAGTTTGTGACATGTAGTGCTGTCAAGTACACAGATTCAGATGAGTGCTACTAAGTCCAGATCAATTATCTATCAGCTAAATTGAGTTTTATTCAGAGATATTTCCACCATTACAGCTTCCACGTGCTCATAAATACTTTTTCTTATTGTCAGCTGAAAGACAAATATTTTGCTAATGGGAGATTAGGGAGAAATAGAAGTCGAGGGTCACACCCTGATCAGAGTATGTATGCGTAGTGGAGTTCAAGTAGAAGAAGATGCAAAGTTTAGAGACCATATTGTCAGTGCAGATTCAGAGCAAACCGGCCTTCATGTGAAGAAAGAATATTCAGCTAAGTGCAGTTCCATTGCAACCATCAAAATATTCAGAAGTTGTAGTACAAAGAGCAAATGACAGTGATGTGCATAGTTCAGTTTCACATGTACATGGCTATCAAGTGAGAAGCGGTTCAGTTGCCCGTAAAAATAAGAGAAAAGGTGTTTGTATCATCAAAAGAGAACAAAGAATTCAAGTTGTTTTTTTATGTGTTTACTTTTGTTTTAGAAAAATGTGATGGCATAACTCATGAGGTTGCAGAATACCACTGATATAGTTATGTGCCAAAAAAAAAGTGCCGTCTCCATCCATGTAAAAATGGTAAGAGCGTTCATCTGTGGTTGGCTGTGTTGTACGTAGCTGTGTAGTACATAGCTTTGTTGCTAATCAGGGGACACGCACATGCATGTGACTCGGCAGAGCTTTGCATCCAGCTACTCAAGCAAAGACAACAACAGCCTACAGTATGGAGATTAGAGACAAAAAAAATTAGGCCTAAGCACACCATCCGCGGCCGGCGTTCGTGCCCACAGTCGCTATGCACCAGGTGAAAACAAAAAGTATGCAAAGGTGCCAGCGATGGAACCCTGTTTATCACCAAAGATAAAATTAAAAAATTTCAAAGATTTGGATTCATGAAAGAAAACAATAAAGAGAAGGGCGCATGGAATGTTAAATCTCATACCTTAGTTGCTTACAATCGTGTTCAGATAAGGTCAACGATTTTGTTATTTTCTTCAATATATAGATTTTGAAGTGGAAAATCGTGTTCAGATAAGGTAAAAAAGTATGCAAAGGTGCCAGGGATGTGGAAAATCTTCGGATGTTCTTTCTTCCTCGGTGGAAAAGTCCAGTGTGTTTGAGATGGATGAGCAGTCCAGAGTGGAAAAGTCTCAAAGGGGTTAGATGCAAGTTTCAGGGTGGTGGAAGGTCACGAAAGAATTTGTTCATTCGCGAAGGGTCTAGAAGCAAGTTCGAGGGAGAGGTGGAAGGACCAGATATCATTCATTGTTTCTAGAAGGACCTAGTCGTAATATAGCCGGTGCAAATCAAACGGTTCCTTTTTTATCAGCAGGGTGATCCGACGATGGAGAATACGTGAGTGACGTGGCGTGGTCATTTTGCAAGAAAACGCACGCGTTTTAGAAGAATAGAGATGAGGAGGCATCAGGATGAATGCTGTCTTCGGTCTCCCGATAGCTTGCACTGTCTCTAATTTGGGCATTTCGACGCATTCCACTTATGTCCCGACGATGTCGCCCACAAGTTCCGCCTCACCGCCCAAAATTATGTCAATATGATGGGGGTCATGTTATAATTCAAGAAAAAAATGAAACTTAAAAATATAAATTTACAATTGAAATATATGCTTATTCAAGATTACTACGCATTCAGTTCACAAGATCTTATTAAGTGTCAAAATACTTAGTACTACTTATGTTAATCCAATTCTTTATAATCTAATATCTAGGAAAAAAATAAATACAAACAAATATTGATTGCCAAGTGCAAAACATATAAGTAATCTAGCCGCGCAATTTGCGCGGGCCCACCTGCTAGTTTAGTTGAATTAAAGAGGATTGGAGATAACCTTAAGAATCACCAATTTGCACCCCTAGACTGGAGCACAAGCCAAAGAGCACCTTCCCCCAGTAGCGTACCGTGCCGGCCGCCCATGCGCTGGTGGAACACTTTTCACTGTTCGGCGCGGCTGCGGCGGCAACAGACAGCCCGTTCGTTTGGCTGGGCTGGCCGGCTGGATTAGCTAGAATGGCTGGTAGCTACAGTAGACATGTGTCTAACGGCTACCAGCCCAGCCGCCAGCCCAGCCGCTTCCAGCCCAGCCGAACAGGGCCAGATTCGGCATCTCAGCTTGTTCCCGGGGCGACGGTGTGAACAAGAACGAACATTCTCTGGCTAGCGGTTTTTGTAAAGGCAGCGACACATCCAGCGCTGTTCCTGGCCAGGCAGTCGCTTTAGCCACCGGACCAGATCACTTGTACGCGTGTTCGCGCTTTTGCCATGTGCCAGCGGCTGCCGAGGACGCGAGCAGAGTGCCCGTCGGTCCACCGAGCCAGGCCCGCCAATATGAAACCTTTTCCCTGCTCCTCGATGCATCTCGGGTACCAAGCTCATGCCAGATTGCAAACTGTTTCCGGAGAGGAGAAGAAGAAAATAAAGCTGATACCATCATCAGTTCGAAAGATAAAAAGGAAGAGCGATAGATGAAAGGCGGATATAGCTGTACTGCCAGAAGGTTACGGGAACCCATGGAAAAGCATTGGCACCTGTGACCAATCAATCGAGAAGAACCTTGTTCATACTGCTGTCGGAGCAGCATTTCCGTGCCTGCTCACTTACGTAGCCGCCATTTCGTTTACACACAGTGACACAGGAGAGACTTCGTGCGGCGATCGATTCCTTACCCTGAGGTCAAACCCAGACGACAAGGGTCCGCAGTGCCAACGAATCTTGTCACGATGAGCTCTACCAAACACGACGTCCATGTGAAGCGACAGAGTTCAAACGCCAATCGCTCCAGATCTTTGGGTCGGTAGCAGGCTAATTTAACTGTCCCCTACTGTATCCGACGAAATTGTACGCCAACTTGCGTAAACAACTGCATTATCTTTCTGCGTGTGCAGTTAAAACTTGCCTGTTTTCAGATCGCGCATAGACATGACTCTAAGTCTGAGGTGGTGTTCGGTTCACTTTAGAGGGATATAAAGGGGTCACATCAAAGATGCCGGCAGCATTTATGTGTACTAAACAAAGTCAAATTACAAAACTAAGTTCAGGACCCCTATCTATTTCGCGAGACGAACGTAATGAGGGTAATTAAGCTCCGATTAGACGATGGTTACTGTAGCATTACTGTGTCAAAACATTGATTAATTAGGCTCATTAGATTCGTCTCGAAAAATAACGCCCTTCTGCAGAAAAGTTTTGTAATTAAATTTTATTTAGTACCCCTAAATAGTAAGATTCTCTTTTACTTTAAAGGGGTATAAAGTTTAGAGGGGTTTTAGAGGAGGAACCGAACGCGCCCTGAACTGATCATGCCCGTGGCTAGTCACCGAGCTATGTGTGGCAGAGGAATCTTCTTTGACTTGTCCAGTTGTCCTTCAGCCAGCCACGCCGCCAAAGCCCTTCTAATCTTGAGCAATTGGAAGCACAACGTTTTGCTTTGGCTGTGCACATCATGAGAGAGACCATTTGTTATAGTAGCAAAGCGCTAGTGTTCATGAACTGAGTGGGCAAGGGGTCAATCATGCATGTTCTACTTCTATTCACCCTGATTCTTTGATTCTTTCATGCTGTGAGACTTGGTTGTCAGGAATCAGGCTTTGCCATTCCTCGAGTATCTGATGCCCTGCTCAATTCAGAAAACATTTACAACTATAGATAAACAGAGCAAAGGTGCTAATCGGACCATTCTGTGATCAACTAGGCAGCCAAGTTGCTCGTCTGGGAAATAATTTCCCATTTCGTCACAGGAACAAGAACAAGACTACCGACTCAGAAAGCCATGTCACACAGTCACAATGCAGTCTTCAGTTAACCAACTGTAAACAAATGACACACAGGTCACGCTGCAGTCTTCAGTTACATACTTAGTCCACATAAAAAAGGCCAAACACCCCGTTAATTTTGTATTGCAGACGCAAGCGACATCACGATCCATCGTGTCAACGTCGTCGTTCTGTATCGCAGAAACACAAGAAGTGTCAGTTTCATCACAAATGGCAGCCCTGACAAGCACCTCATGCATGAAGTTTTTTCAGAGCTCTGCACTGTCCACTTGTCCGCCGCTCCATGTACCGCAGTTAAAACATTGGAGCGCGCCGCAGATCTCGCCTTTCTTCCATCGCCCCCAATCATGGCAGAAAGCCAGAAAAGCCCGGCCCCCAATTGTCACCACGGCTTTCCTCTCCCCCCTCTCTCTACCAACCTATCCCTTCTGCACATGCCCTGCATATGGCACACTCGCCTGCTGGCCCGGCCCTATCGAGAGATTCCCCTAAACCCTCCACCTCGCATTGTTATATACTACTTCTAGATTAAACACACACGCTTCATCAGTCTCAGCTCATCAGTGCCTCGCCTTCCTTAACCGAGAAGCATATAGCTACTGATTGATGCTGGGTGTGTCTGCCTCTGTAAGGGTATAAAAAGCGTGGCTCTTAGCTGCTAGTGCCATAAAGAGAGTGAGTGGCAGCTCGATCAGTGGCGATGGCGGTGCAGAGAAGAGGCTGCGGCATGGTGCTGCACTTGCGAGCTGCGGTCGTGGCCGTGCTCGTGATGGCGACGGGGCTGCGCGCGCAGCTTCAGGTGGGGTTCTACGACAACTCGTGCCCGGCCGCGGAGATCATCGTGCAGCAGGAGGTCAGCAAGGCCGTGACGGCAAACCCGGGACTCGCCGCCGGCCTACTTCGGCTCCACTTCCACGACTGCTTCATCAGGGTCAGTCACTCGCACAACCAAACTAGTAATCAAATGCAGACGCGGCAGCTCGATTATGGCGGCGTTGGTTCAAGTGTCTACTACTGCCGATGAGCTAGCTCACCGTACGTGTTTGTGTCTCGGCGCGCAGGGTTGCGACGGGTCGGTGCTGATCGACTCGACGACGGGCAACACGGCGGAGAAGGACGCCCAGCCCAACAAAAGCCTGCGCGGGTTCGAGGTCATCGACCGCATCAAGGCGCGCGTCGAGCAGGCCTGCTTCGGCGTCGTCTCCTGCGCGGACATCCTCGCGTTCGCGGCCAGGGACAGCGTCGCACTGGTAAATCATTGATTTTAACTCTGCTGGATTTATATTTATTAAGCTTGCACTCACGACAGTCACACTGCATCAAAGCAGCATTGTTAACTAATTGATCTCGCTTTAGTGTGGGCGGTGGTGGCGGCACCATCAAAGTACTCAGGAGCAATCTCTCAGTGAACTTTTTAAAAAAAAAAAAAACAGACATGATCATAAGAAATCTTGAATCTGAGGCTGGGCTAGCACGTAGGATTAGTAAAGCTTATCTGACCCCTCTGTCCCCAACTTTTTGACGCACACTGCCCGCACCACATGATGCCGCGCCACCGGCATGAGAGCGAACTCGATGCTGCTAGCCTGCATCTGGGCCCATGGACCGATCGATCATGCTTAGCACGTACGCCACGCCACTGTCGCGTTCCCTGACGAATGATTCGATCCACAGGCCGGCGGGAACGCGTACCAGGTGCCGGCGGGCCGGCGGGACGGCGCCGTGTCGCGCGCGTCGGACACGAACGGGAACTTGCCGCCGCCGACGGCCAACGTGCCGCAGCTGACGCAGATCTTCGCGTCCAAGGGGCTCACGCAGAAGGAGATGGTCATCCTCTCTGGCGCGCACACCATCGGCTTGTCGCACTGCAGCTCGTTCAGCGGCCGGCTGTCGAGCTCGAGCACGACGGCGGGGGGGCAGGTCGACCCGACCATGGACCCGGCGTACGTGGCGCAGCTGGCGCGGCAGTGCCCGCAGGGCGGGGACCCGCTCGTGGCCATGGACGCCGTCTCCCCCAACACGTTCGACGAGGGCTTCTACAAGGGCGTCATGGCCAACCGCGGCCTGCTGGCGTCGGACCAGGCGCTGCTCAGCGACAAGAACACCGCCGTGCAGGTCGTCACCTACGCCACCGACCCGGCCACGTTCCAGAGCGACTTCGCCGCGGCAATGGTCAGGATGGGCTACGTCGGCGTGCTCACCGGCACCAGCGGCAAGATCAGGGCCAACTGCAGAGTCGCCTAAATCGATCGATCCTTAATTCCTTGGAGTTGGAGATTGGATTAATTCGGGCTGGACGTGATAGCTTAGCTTATTTGTGACTTGTATGTACGGATGTGTGCTGTGCGTGTATTATGGTTGTGCTTAAGAGCTCTGTTTTCTTTGGCTGATTGGTCTGTACTATTCTTTTTTTTTTCTTTTACCCCCCTTTGAGGTAATGTGGTGTGCCTCTTCTGAGAAACAAAAAAATGTAACTATGAGCAAGTGCTCGTCTCCCAAAAAGTTCTTAATAAAGGCTAATTGTTTCACAATAAAAGGCAGGAATTATGAGAGCAAGTGCTCGCGTGCCAAATGGTTCTCGACCGTGATGGCATTTCGTCAGCAATCTGTGCGGTACTATAGTATATTCAAATGCAACTCGAAATATGGGCCCAAAGTTCTGCAAAATAGAAAGTCACCCATTTCGATGGGGACTTCCAGATTGTTGGTTTGTACGGCCCATAAATTAGACAAATAGAAGCTGTAATTAGTAAGCCATTTTGCTAAAAAAAAATTTTGGCCATTTTAGAGGCCTGAAACCATATATGGGCCACTTTGGAACACCCTTTGATGGGCCATGGCTCCATTTCAAGGCTCTTTGATTTCCGGCTAACCTGACAAAAATATTGGTTATCTTGCCTTATTACATAGTAATTTACAACTGAGGTATCAGATAACCAAATAATGGTCTGAATGTGCCTGTCAAAAGCTTATAAATTAAATTTAGCATAAAAATCCAAATTAATTAGTTATATCTTATATTCATTTACAAAAGAAACGATATATATATATACTTTCGACTAAAGGTGTATTTCTCTTATTTTTCATGTTCTAGTGGATAATACTAAAAACTAGTTAAATATTTCTTCTATTAATAGTATGATATTATTATTGTGTACCCCTGTTTATTCTTTTGTGCCTGATTTTTCATATATTCATGTGCGCCTCCCGCATAGTAAAAAACCCTCTTGTACAATTACAGAGCCACAGGTGCCTTTGCTCTGGCCATTCATTAATAATGTAATAATGGCCTATAGGTATATAGTGCCACTAGTACATAGTGAATGGTACTGTACTATACAAGGGAGAAGGCCCTGAAGGTACCATATAACCAACCTAATATTGGCAAAACACGATGAAACATAGGGTGGATCAAAGTAGCATGCAGCGGCGGAGCTAGAATCTCGTAGATGGGTGTTCAATTTTGTTTAAGGGCCTGCAATGCAGTTAACAAGAGAGTGAAATTTTAAGTTGGCTTGAAGACACATTTTGCATCAACTATCCTTGCTCCAAAAATTAAAATTTAAGGGCCTGCACTGCAGTTAACAAGATGATGCATATATGTCCTATGGCTTCAAAATCTTGTTTCTCTATTGAAAATCATGGGTGTCCAGCTGAAAATTGAAATAAGTAGTTTTCTTCACAGGGTGTTAATCTTGCTTCTTCTTCTTTTTTCGCAAAGGCACAGGTTATTAATCTAATCGGATTGGGAAAAAGAGGTTTGACTTCATCCGATTTATACTGTAGTTCAGGTCCAGGCTTGCGGCCGGATGAGGTATGTAGGCAAATAGCGTATCGCTTTCAATCAGCTAAAGCCGCTGATGGCAGTGGTCACATATTGCAGATTTGCAGCGCATGCATAACGAACTGTAAAGATCCTGCAGCCTTCTTCATGATGCATGCATGTCATGCTTCCTCGTTGGCGTGCAGGAATTTTTGCAACATACCGACGTCAGCCTAGTTGTTTCATGATGAGAGCCCATTTAATTCTCCTTGGTCCAGCATCTAGTGGTCACCCCTCCGTAAACGAAGATAGTCTAATGGCTAGTTACGTTTTGTTATGAATGTGTTTGTATCCTTCTTTAGATTATATTTTCCATCCTTTTGTTAGTCTATTTATTAGTCTTCTCAAACAGTGGCTGAAGAATATATATATATACCAGCAAGTAAAATTTAAATTATATTCAAAATTTACTAAATTTTCTTTTCCAGTTTTTAAGTTAGGTTACATAAATATTGCTAATGGCCATTTTCCACGAAGGGCCAGACCCTAGGGCACGCAACTTTATTTCTGATTTTATCCATTGTAAAATTATGATCATACCAAGCAGAGCTAGCTATCCATATCTAAACATGCTCAATAGCAATATTTATCAAGTTCAAAGCAAAGCATTTTGCTCGAGGTGTTTGTCCAAATTATAAAAGTCATATGTGCGTGTGCTAAAAAAAAGTCATATGTGCACTAGTTAAGTTGAAATCTCTGTGTTGTACAAGTGGCATATATCGGTACCCGTTAATTCAAACAAATAACGCGCGACAAATGCCCTAACCTCCACGGAATGTTACCACCACCGATCGTGATATCCTGGTCACCACAGGACAGACAATGTGTGAACACTTTAATCGGCTCACGAGGACTACACAACACACAACAATCCACTATGTTACGCCGACTTTCGGCGCCACCTACAATCGATTGCAACATGAAACTAAACCGCTATAATTGTTGCAGCCCCACACCTCCAAACTCAGCCAAAATAAGTAAAAGAGGAAAGATCCATGAAGCCATGAAGTGGCTGGTGGTATCTCAGGCACTCAACCCTAAAGGAGACAACCGTTATAGCAACGCCATCATGCTTGCTTACGCATGGTCGGTCGCCGTGGCTCCTTCACTCCCCTTTGCTGCCTGCAGGGAACACGAAGGCGTGCAGGTTGCAGAGGCGCGCAGCGATGCATGTAGAATTTTCCGTTCTCGTGGAGCGAGCCGATGCAGGAGCAGGAGGGAGGGGGCTCTCTGACATGCGGTCCCGGAGGAATTCGAGACCACGTCGCGTGGTGAGCAGTAGTAATGACAAGATCGCAGGGATCCGCGTCCGGGCTCTGCTCCCTGCAACGGCGCCAGTTTTGTCTCGTCTGTAGCCTCCGGCTCATATGTAACTCTTGTGTGCTGACACGTGGGACAGAATATTTACTGGACCCACCTGGCTGTGAGACTCGTTGCTCTCCGTGACCTGGCGGAATTAAGCCGTCGCAGGTGACAGGTAGGTGTAAAAGAGAATGAGAGCCTGCGCTGGCGCTGCCACCTCTGCCATCACCACAGCATGCATGCTACTGTGCGTGCTCCTTCTGGCTGATGGGACCACGTCTGGGTCTTGGAACGCCGCTCTGAGCCCCCCACCGTAGATACCCGATCTTGTCCTCAAGGTTTAGACGTGCATATGCACTTGGGCCCATCAAGCACAACAGGGATCAAACTAGGAGCTGTTTATACGTTCATTGTAAGAATCTCTCTTTAATTTTACCTCTCTTACATGCACCCATGAGCACTCATTCTCGAAACACCTACGACTAATATTTAGGTTGTTACCTGCTCTAGTATTTTAGTAGTTGTCGTTTTGTCCGTGACATAATCTTCGAAACATAGCTGTTCTTTAGAAATGAATTAATTTGTACACAAATATATGATGCTACAAAGAGTGTATCGATTTGGGTATTGAATAAAGACATATATGATTTTCATGTTCCAAAATTTGAAATTGAAAGAAACCTTGTCTAAAACATAGTATGTGAAGATTGGACAGATTATCAATTTGCTTATATGAGTGCTTATTTTGTAATATTGACAAGCCCAGCAACAAATCTGATAAACCGACACGTCTCTTTCGATCTCGATAGTCAAAGTTATTATTTTGTCAATGGGCAATATGTCTCTTTATCCTTTCCTCTCTTTTTTTTACTAAAAAAATTAACATCTCAAAAGTCCGTGTGGTCCATACAAGATGCACTGCAATTTGAGTTGTCGCTTTACGAGTGAGCGTGTTGATCCCAGCATATTACGACATTGGACAAGCACGCGAGACTCCTACTCCAAGTAGCTAGCCTAGCTACCTAGGGGAGGGCCAGGCACAGGGATCAAGTGGCCATGGTTGATGTTCTAAGGAGTAACAAGGATTTTAATCAGCCACCAAAACGAGGGTTTATCATTTTGTTCTAGAGTGCAATTGCTGATTTTGTCATTATTTGAAACTTATAAAAACCTTGCATGATGTAAAGTTCCTTTTCTTTTTAGCTTTTGCTCACATTAACAGAAATTTCCTCAAGAAACCTGCAAAAATGTTGACATTCAGAAGCACATCCATTACGTAGCAAGAATATTGTGGAAATTCGAGAAGAGTATATGTTTACATTCAGAATAAAACAAAATATTACATTCGGTATAATAAGAATGTGAGGCCTGAAGATCTCAACGCATGCTTTGGATGATAGCTGGCATAGGACGTATTATTCCAGAACGTTAGCTACGTGCCGGTAGCAAGGAATTGGATTCAATGGCGCGTAATTATTAGTGCAATACCGGCCAAGTATGCTTCCGTTGTACAGTATGACTTATTAATTTATTATGCACCCCCACCACACACACATGCACACATACCCTGAGAAAGCTATTATAAGTTACGAGAGAAATATTTGTCTAGTGGTCCGTTTGTGTACGTGCAATCGAAATGTTGCCTTGAGAATGATCCTTGAAATGTTTGCTATTGATGTTCCAACGCCAATAATCCTTGGATCCTCTGAATACCACCGTACAAATTAATATCTCACTATGAGAGTATCCATGGGGGTTGCGATCTTAATGTTGCGGCTGCAAATTGCAACTAGGTACCTAGCAGGCTACTAGATGTGTGAAAAAGACGGTTGACAATAACAAAAGCAGATCAGATTTTGTGCTTGGATCCATGTCACATGTCTACCCTGTTTGAATCCACGTCATAAAAGCATGCCTTGTTTTAACATGAAACTTGGTCCTTCGTACTCGTTCAGAAAGTTCCCCATGTACATTTGCAGACAGACATAACTATTTGTAACATTAAAAAAACATAGTTGTTTAATTTGCAATGATATGTCTCACAATTTTATACTCTAAAATCACACGAAACAAATGTGGGGTCTTCTCTTCCGAAAATAGCTATACCTGTTATTAATAGGGCCCTTCATATTTACTAATAGAGCAATTGTTTATTATCCACAAAAATGGTATAATACTAATTCCCAACACGACCTAGCTATATACCCTAGTTAATAAAAATGCATTTAGAATCAGTGTGCGCAAGAAGCAGGTTGAATTTCTCTTAGGTTCTGTATAATATGCTAGCTAGACTGATTTCGTGAGTACCGGATTTGATCTTTTTTAATAATATAAAACATGGTCAGACTCCCTTCTTTAGACAGCAATCATAATTATCTCTGTTTATTAGTTTTCTCCGCGTAAGGACAGTACATGGAATAAAATTATTAATAGTACTCAAGCTAAACAAATTCTATGATGCCTCTAAAATTTAATTCTGAAATGCAAATTGGAAAAGGTAATTTCCCATTTAATTCTAACAGTTGTGCTTTCAGCTCCATTGTATTGTGATATATATGCATGACAATTTCAGATCTCAGTCAATTCATCAAATAACTAAGGCACGATGCAAAAAGAAGGAAGCACTTTGTTCTGTACCTTTCTGAACACTCCACCTAGTAGATTTTTTTTCCCTAATAGAACTACGAAAGGATGGTCCATACCTCATATATACGATAAGATAATGACATGCTAGCTAGCGCGAATGTCATGCGGATGTCCTTTTCTTATGGTTATTAGGAGCATTTGTACAATAACTTCTTGTGGACATTACTGGAAGCAGCAATTGATCCCGACATTCAGCATGTTCAGGTAGTAAAGCACCCAATGTGCTATGTGGACATACACAACTTTAAAATGCATGCTATGCAGTCCTAGAAGGCAATCCTAGCGAGAGCAGCTTGGAGCCCAATAATTATATAAAGTATTATGATACACTATATATCTCTGTGAAGTATATAGAAGGTCATGAGACTAGAGCATGCCCCAGCTAGAAGACAGGCCACTGATAAAGCACCCAATGTTCTTAGTGTGGGCATGGTTCAAGGCCCAGTTCTTGCGATGTTTACAAAAGAGTAAGTAAATCTTTTTAGCAGCCGCAAGACCAAGAAATGAGGATCAGACAATCGTCGAAATGATACTATAATTAAGGAGCAGACCTATTTGAGTGGTTTCATGTAAAAAAACCACTCGACACACTCCTCAGCTCTGTTGTATAAGCCAACCATGCATGCAACTCAAGCATTCATTTGCTGATTTTTTTTTTACTTGCGAACTTACCTATATCATGTATCTAGTGGTATGAGGTGACTTGCAGACAGTCTGAACGATATGCGATTCCAAATTATTTCAAATACATGCATTTATGTATTCCTAGTACTTTGTAAATTTCGAGTCAAGCAAATTATATAGTACCTTGAAATTTTGCTGAAGGGCCCTAGTCCTGAACTCAATGTACATTTCATTTCTATTCTTATTCTGTTAAAATAGTGTTTAATTTCCTGATTGAATGCTTGCAAAAACCACATTAGCTGTTATGTTCGTATACAAAGCCTTTCATGCAACATGTTTGCATGCTTGCACTAATTTAGTTTATGAACTGAGCAAGATGATTTTTTTTTTTCCATGAGCAATCTGAGCCAGCAGGATTTCAATATGACTCTTTTGAACTTTTACATACACAGAGCTGCAGCATGCAGCAACAGAAGCAGTGAAGTGGATCAGAATATCAGATGCATCAGCCTAGAGAGAGAGAGAGAGAGAGAGAATTGCACAAGAACCAAACAGGATAAAATTGGCAGAGAGACATGGGCTCAGAAGTAGATATCCATGCATGAAAGGCTAGGTTCTGAACATCTGACCTGATCTCACCATCCAATAACTGCCTCTGCTGCCCTGCTTTGGGAGGAGAGCCTAATGACCTCCTCGATGAGACTGCTTCAAGAAATTAAGCGTAAACAATTTGCATGTCGAAGATAGATATACACAATTTGGGACTAATTGTTATCATATGCAGAAAGCAGTTCTTTACTGAACTTGGTCAGACATCTCTAGTAGTAATTACAATTACAACGACCAAGATATCATATTCTTTCCACATAGCCTCGAAGAACAAAGATAAAGAGCAGACATTAGTTGAGCAAAGCAAATGAATTAATATGAAGAAATAGTAATTCCTCAACAATTACACATGCAGATGCAGTACTGAAGCTATATACCAACATTGCCTCTTGATCGATGAATCGCGTGTCAGTGGCTCAGTGCTAATCTTGATTCCTCCCTTTTCGCTGCTGGTTCGTTGCCTTCACAGTCCAAGATCCAAAGAGCACATATCCTTGCCTGCCGTCGACGAGGAAGTTGATGACGACGGCGAGGGTAGCTGCAGAAGCGTCGACGCCGTCCGGGCGGCTCTGGCGTCATCGACTCTGTCGTCTGCCATGACCGGCGGGGTGTCCAGGTTCACCCCGAACAGCCGAACGCGCTTCGACCTCGTCGCTTCCACGGCGGAAGCCGCGACGCGCACGGGCACCGACGCGAGCACCACGGCGGCCGGCATCTGTGGCCGGAGGAACAGCACGTGCCGGCTGGGCGCCGCTGGAGCGGAGGAGGCGTATGCGCCGTAGTCCTGCCACGGGCAGATGGGCACGGACGGAAGCGGCGCCAGGCGGTGCGCCGGCGGCTGCAGGAACGCGACGTCCTGGCGGCGCCGCCGGAAGTCGATGAAGAAGCGCCCGCGCGCGGCCTCGCCGGCGCCGCGCGCGAACGCCACGGTGTCCCCGGCGCCGAGGCGCTTCTCCTTGACGAAGCGGCTCCAGCCCTTGGTCATCACGTAGCTCTGGCTGCTGTTCCAGTACGAGTACCGGAACCGCCACGCCTTCCCCGCCCGGTCCTCGAAGCTGAGCACCAGCCCCTTGCCTTCGCTGGCCGCCGCCGCCGCCGCCGCCGCGGCCGCCGAGCCGAGCGCAGGGAGGTAGCGCTCCGCGTGCTGCTTGGGGATGACCAGGCGGTTCAGCTTCCCGACGTCGCTCGGGGTGACCACCTTCTCGAACATGAGCTCCTTCTCCACCCACGCCACGCCGCCGCCGCCGCCTCGAGACCTCTCGGAATCCTCCCCGCCGCCGTGTGCCGCCGTAATTGGGCGGAACTCCATGGGGCTCCTTCCTCCCCGGCTCTCAAGCAGCTGCTGCTACAGCTGCTATAGCTGTTGACTTTGACTAGTATGCTAATTCAGGGAGGGATCTGGTGGTATATGTAACAGTACTTTATCCTACTATTCTTAGAAGAAGGGGTTTAGGTGTTGTGTGTTAGCTCAATATTATATGGGAACAGAGCTTTGTGAACTGGCTAGTGGAATCGAGGACTGCAGGTGATTGGCTGTTAGATATGAAGTGCTACTTGTTCTTGTGATAGGATTGGTGATCAGAGGGAGGAAAGAAATGGGGGGAGCTAGCTAGATGCCTTGGGTGGAGGTTGTTGCCATGGTGGTGTCGTCTGTGGTTTGTGAGATTTTCAGCAAAGGTACTGTTTGTGTAGAGTAGGCATGCATCAGTGTACATGAGATAAAGAGGAGGGGAAAGGTTGGGAACAATACAAGTAGCCAGCTAGGTTTCTTAAGGAGGACGATGAAGGGGCGGCATCTAGCTAGCTTGCTAAGGCCGGTGGGAGAAAAGAGAGAAGAGAGAGAGACAGCAGAAGAGGGGAGTGGGGCCCACAAGCCGCAAATGATAGAGCTTGAGCTCATGCATGTGAGAACGTCACTCTCAACCTATTGGGATCTCCCCCTCCTCCATGGATGGATGGGGATATGATCTCGATTGGCTGCACTGCTGCAGTCATTCAACAATTGCGTGTTGACACTTGCCAGCATGATGAGATGCATGCAAGTCGATGGGAAAATATCTATACACATATATATGGATCAGCCGCAGGAAGATGTAACTTCTTACTAGTAGCTTTTCGCTGATGCCTCACTTTGTTTCGTTTATCATGAGAGAGCACGATCGATAGTAGTTTTGCAATCCATTTCTGTATTCACTAGGAAATGTTTGTATTAGAGACTGCGGCGTGCCGATGCTGAAAATGATGTATGCGAAAAAGAATGAAAGTATAAGAACTACTTCAACAGGCTCAGACTTTGTAATTAACTTTGAAGTCCACATATAATAACTAGCATTGTGCACTAAATTAGGTATTGGGGTGCATGCATCGACACTGGTAATTTTTTGGTTGAGTTTGCTATATATTGTTGCGAATTGTTCCGTTGGATAGGTTTTATTAACATATACTCTACTTGATCAGTTTTGTTTGTTTTCATCTGAAACATAGCTTGGTCTTGATATTAAATGCTTAACTTTTAATCATGTTGCTTTGATAATCCTACTAATCAATATATATAGCCACTAGTAGAACACATAATGTTGTATATGTCCTGTGGTTGCCCAATATTAATTTATTTGAATCAGATGCGGGAGCCGACAGACAAGCAATGATGATACGATGTTGTTGTTCTGCCATTAGCTGCCAAACACAACATTATTTGTTTATGCCACTTCTGAACAAAACTCATATATATCTTGACCTTGGTTAGTTCTTCTCCCTTCGCTGCTACGAGTACCTCTGCGCTGAATACATCAATAACCTACAACCTGCTTATTGTGCCCCTAGCTACAGAATAAAAGAAGCCCTGATGTATTTTATGGATACACCTTGCATGTGCCGTAACACAGTGTTTATACATTGGAATACAGTTATAGGAAGTGAAATGCCCAATTTGTACATGGGCATGTGCATTGTATTGCGATTAATTTGTTTTATAAATAAAGATGAAAAGAAACTCAAAGAGCAGGTAGAACTATATGAATTAATGCTAGCTTATTGGCCTTTAAAAAAGCAAGAAAGGGAAATAACATATTGCCCTACAACTTGTGCACGATAGAATCACACCTATATATTGGAGTACGTGTGGTCAAAATACAGGTGAGTTGCTTGCTCTTTTGGGCACTTGCAAGCAGAATGGATCTCTAGATGCATGCACTGAACTACACTGAGAAATCCCTTTCTTCATATACACAGCTTGCGCTTCATTCGGATTGGTCGAACACTTGAGATGCTTTGACCGATACAGAGCTAGCAGATCGAGCATGGGCGCGTGATCGACTTGCACAAGTGGGTCATAGAGGTCCCAAAACTAAAGATGCAGACACAGTTCTTTTCTAAATAATCTGGCCCGCGGAGATAAGATCATGTGGCATTTTCATAACCCTAACTGATGGCCTCAGCTCGCACAGTCCAAGACCAGCAGATTCCGTGGGGGACCGGCCCCGCCGGAGTGCGTCGTACTAGCATATGATATTATTGGCATCAGCTGCTAGCTGCGAGAGCTGATCACTCTGATGCTGAAGTTAATTTGACGTCGACAAAATGTGCAGATGAAGCAAACAGTGCTTAACTGTATCCATGCTATTTTTTGCAGTCCCAAGTGAGCTTTAAATGATAAACCTTGGCTTCAAGTAGATGTCCTTACTATATATGTTGTGGTGACAAGACATGAGTATATGAATTGGCAGCAAGTACACTCCAAGATCTCGAGGAGACCTTTTGAGCTAGCTTTCTCGATACTGGTGACTATATGTAGACGCACATGTTTTCCTTTGTGGATAATAATAATATATAGTGAACATATATATTAGGTTATCAGTTCTGGACACCCCCAGTACCTCCAATCATAATGATCAGAGATATTGAACCATGCGATGATCATAGCGTACATACGCAATCCATGGTTAAATAAGGTGAAAGGAGGGGAAAGGAAGTGTAGGCCGCAGCCAAACAAAGATAGATTAGGATGAAAACATAGTTTGCACATGTAAAGCGAGGGGAAAGGAAAAGGTACAGGTGGGGTTGCTAATGGAAGATGCAGCTTTTTTGAACTCTGAGTATCAGAATCTGCTTGCTACACAACACAGTCCTTTTTGTATCAGATATATATTCAGATTGTATGCAAAGAGAAAGCCGGTTTTAATTAATTTCAACATACTGATACATCCTATTAGCGTAGTAACTAGACCTAGCAGCGTCACATGCAACAATTATAGATGATCCTATCACTCACTGTCTGCTACAACCTCTTTCCTGATATATGCATATCCTAAATATATGCTAGCTTCCATCAATCGTACCTCTGTTGTGTGTGTACTGATTCATAGGATCCCAGGGCATTTCTCAAGGATAAGCATGCATACATAATTCTCTTCAAAATTGAAGGCAGTAAAGTACTGACTACTGATCGAGTAAGTGAGCATGTATACATGAATGCTATTCCAGCTTTGCAATGCAAACTTGTGAGTACCAATCTAGCAGCTAGCTAGAGAGATATAGATCGGTAGCTTCTGTGGCTGTCTTAACATTAGTACATTGATAACTGTCATTTCTTCTCACCTCCACAAAGAGAGGTCCATGAGGAAGAAGGATCAAGAGGTCCCCGTGATGCGTGCCGCTGCCTCACCATGGATGGAGCGTACGTGGTGGGGGAAGAGCTAGGAAGCCATGCCAACACCAGCCAGCCATGCAGCTAGAAGTAGCTTGCTAGGGCATGCATTTAGTAATGACCGTCGATCAAAGGCGAGTAGGGGACCCCTCGATGAAGGCGACGCATCACAGCGTGAGAGTGAAGAAAGCAAGATGGAGAAGGTACTAGCGTAATTGCACATGTTTTATGGCGCCATGCAACCGCAAGCCATTGATCGTAGTAGTATTATATATATGGAGGCACTAGTACTTGCAGTTGTTGTCAAGAGCCTTAATTAGCATAATCTATCGATCCTCTGATGTACTGCTAGCTAGATACGGATCAACTCTTTTGGTGATCATGTTTTGGGTGGAGACAGTTTTGACTGAAGTTTTTTTGTGTATGCAATCTGTCTCTCGTCTCCTCTGAACCCTATTGCAAACATAGATCACTGAAGCTAATTAAACAAATCAGATTCTGCGGACCACCGTTCCCTTGTCGGCAGTTCAATTAGAGGACGATTGTTTCGGTCTGATTAAGTGGAGCTTGATCCTGCGAGTTTTTGGTTATGTGCGTTCACAGTTATTCCTTCAGAAATAATTCAGATGAGACGGCCACTTTCCGAGCGTTATCATCCCCGCGCGCGAGCGCGCATGCGTGCTTCGTCGGATATATGTTGTTTTCGTCTGATCTCAACGCGGGAGGCCAAGTATATATAGGCAGCTACTAATAGCCGGTCCATCTCCGGGTTGCATCGCCTGCACGGCTCAGGTTGGGTACCTGGATCCTACGCTCGCCGTCATCTATCTATGCTCTGAATTGAAGGTCTTCCGAACAGTGTTCAGTTAACAGAGGACTTCACTAGCTGGTAGTAGTACTACTGGACGTCTGGACAGCAATTAATAATTTCTAAAAAGAACTGTGTCTCTGCATCTATCTAGATGCAACCGATGACGAGTCGATCCCATCTATCTAAATCGGCCTGTTTGCGTTGCTTGCGGTTGCGGCTGGTATCCAGTCCCAAAATTCAACGGAAGCAAACTCCCAAGAAGAACCGGACGTAGTGCCGGCCGGGAGCACTGATTGTGCGCAGCTTCCCTGCCCCGGCCGACTCGCGTCGCGTGCGAGGCTGATCTCTCGATCCCTTCGACGAGTCTAGTTCGCGTGGTGGGCGCGGCGGGGGTGGCCTCTGCCTGCGCGTCCACCAGCAATGCCGCCAGGCCCCCGCAGCGCGTCGTCATCGATCACCGCGCGCGCGCTCACGAGTCGCGACCGCGACGAAGCACAAAGCCGGCTCATCGTGTCCTCCTGCCGCCGCTGTGGCTGGGGCGGACGACGATACGTACATGATCGATGCATGCTCCTGTGCGGATCGTAGCAGGTGGGCGCGCTGGCTAGCTGCACGGCGCGGAGCAGCAGGTTCTGCGGACGAAGCCGCGGCCACACTGGACAGCCACTCTCCGCTGCCCTCCCCCACAAACGCTCCGCTGCCGCGACGCCGGCCTGCTGACAAGGCGCATGCATGCTCTGGAGTCTGGACCGATCGATCTCTGGCAGGTCAACGTACGTACACGCCGCCCTGCTCCCCCGACGTACGCGATCCTCACTCTGGCCCTGCTGAACCCGCAGAGGCATCGATCCTTGTGTGCATGAATTTTGCGCTTTGCTAGCGCGGCTCGGCTCGGCTACTGATGAGCATGCCTGCAGCTTTATTAGTGGTTCCAGTCGTTGTTTATTTGGCTCGGCACCAGTCCTGCTGTGAGCTTATCGGTGAACTAGGAGTGCTTCTTTAACAAAGTTATCAAATCCAAAATGGGCCGATATCTCTTTGCCTCATACATTTCGTTATGAAAGCGACCTGACTGATGAGCTCGCTGGAAACATGAACCACGGATGCTCTGAAATTCAACCTAGACCGATTAATTAAAGGCGATGTTGATAAGCACCAGTACGTGTTCCCAAACTCTCGAGTGCGGATGCAGGATACTGCACGCGTCTGTGCCAGTCCGGAACGGCGCTCTTGCCTCGGGTTGGGAGTGTGTACCCCGGCCATGTTCCACGAATACGAAGTGGCAACGAAGTGACTCTGCTTTGTTCTGTTGTCCTCTAAGCCTGAAGCAAGCTTTGGGTTAAGGTGCAAAATATAAGAGCGGGACGCTCAGTGAACTTTAGAGGAGATTCATGTTATGGTTATCCTCCATATGCTGCTGATATTAGCGGTTGAAGATTACAGTGTGTCAGTGTCTCATCAATGCAGATTCAAGAACAAGTCGAGGATGCAACTTCGCAAGTTAAAACAGATCAAAAATATCCTATGAAAAATTCAAGCGTCACATTTACAGAGCTGCCCAGTGGACTGAAGTACTGCATCAAGCTGTTCCACAATAACTCAAAGAAGGATGAAGGCAATCAAAGAAACTGAAACAAAAAATCTACAGTCTACCGGCCAGGTGGAAAAGGAACATCAGCAGCGCACAGAAATATCAACCGCAGCATCTTGAGATCAACATTTGCTGGTAGCAGGTATGTACAATAATTATTGCAAATTCCAGTACATAAGTTTGGTCACATATAGGTAGCATTTGGTTTTGTCACGCATAGCTAGCTTTTGGATAGATCCGAACAGATAAAGCACTGTGTACTTACATGCATCACAGATCATGCAATTTATTGATGGATGTTTTAGGATATATAATAGCATATATACAATAAGCATCAACTTTTTGGCAACAAGGCAGCAAATTGATGCTTCTCCATATACATCAGCCATGGTTGTCATTTGCCTGGATGGAAGAAGTTCTCCTTCAGCACATGCTCCCATTCTGATGGCGAACTTGCATTCTGGTGAACTGGGGCGGAGACCTCTGCACAAACATTAGAGTTACCTGCAGCTTGAGGCCACACCTGATTTCCACCAAGACTATCCTCACCCTGGACTTCGCCTTTGTTGCTACTTTCTTCAGGTGTTTCTTCGCACCTCTTGGGACTAGCTACATCGGCTGAGCCACTTGCCTTGTTGTTCTCCTTAGCACGAGGTCCATCAACAAAGTCTAGGCCAGAAGTTGAATCATTCCTTTCCAAACAGTTTGCCAAATCAAATGACTGCACAACCTTTGCAATCTGCTTAAAACTGGACATAACTTCAATTCCATCCCTCTTCAATTGATCATCACATGCCTCTGCATGCTCTTTGCTGACACCACACATTGAGGTTACATTGTCAGGACGGGACTTCAGAATTCTGAGCCTAGCCATAACAGCATCATCAACCACATCTTCTCTATTTGTGCCTGCATCGACCTCGTATTTGCCGCTTTCCTGACCTAAAAAGGTCATACTGTTAGGACGGGACTCCAAAATTCTCAGTCTGTCCATAACAGCATCATCTGCTCTGTTTGTGCTTTCATCTGGATTGCTTTCCTGACTCAAAAAGGTTACATTGTCAGGACGGGCCTTCAAAACTTGCAGTCTGGCCATAAAAGCATCTTCAACTCCATATGGTTTCTTGCTTGCTTCTTGCTGCCCCTCGCAGTCTAACTCTCCAAAGGAGCAAACATTGTCAGTATGGGACTGCAAAACTTTCAATCGAGCAAACACATCATCATCAACACCACAGACAGTGCTCCTATTGACAATAGGAGATTGCCTGTTACCACTATCTCCCCCCTGACGTTGAGTGCTTTCGCCCAGGTTTTGTTGTTTGCTACTACTGGTCATGGATGAGTTAGAGCCTTTACTGCCTTCCGATAAGTAGGGAACTGTATTGAAAAAAGAAAAGAAAAATAAACAAGGATAAATATTTTTGAGCAAATAGATAATCCAAGAAGCGTTTGAATACATAATTCATCTCTCATGCTACCTTTTAGTGAGTTATGCCCTTTCATCGTCGCAAGGTTCATACGAGCAAGTTGAAGCTCATATTTGAGTTTGCACGCTGAAGCTTCTGCTTCAATCCACAAATTTCTGTAGATTGATGCCTCAGAAACTTTAGTGTCATCAAGCATCTCATCATCTGGGAGCGCAGTAAGAACCTGAAAAGTAAAGTGCATTGTGAGTACATTGTACATATTTAGGGGAAAGGATGGCATTAGTTCTAATGTTAAGCGGTAGCGTAACATGTTCCAAATAATGACTGAAGCTACCTGTGAAACAGCTGTCTTAAATTCCAAATCACTCTTTGATGCCGAGTGTTCATGCATTGCCATCCAAAATTTGTTGCTCACACAATTAATATTTTTGAATTTCATTTGACTGGAGTTTCTCAAGCCATCATCAGTTTTTTGTTCAATCTTGCAAGTGGCAAACAAATTGAAATGAGAAGAGCTAAACTATCACCGCATATCCAAAATGTTAATGTTTAGAAAACACAATAGCATTCACATGCCACTTGAGGTGACTGGTAAACAAGGCAAAAATGCCCATTTCTTGATCTACTCCCTCCGTTTTTTAATATATGACGCCGTTGACTTTTTTTGGTTACGTTTGACCGTTCATCTTATTCAAAATATTTGTGTAAATAGCTAATTTTATAGGTTAACCTTAAAATGCTTTTGATAATGAATCCAATGATATTCATTTCACATTCGAAAATTAATTATTTAAATCTATATTGGTCAAAGTTCAACGAAAAAGTCAACGCGTCATATAATTAAAAACGGAGGGAGTATATTATTAGTGTCTAACACACTGCAATTCTAAATGCTAAGTAACCAATATGCAGTTGCATCATAAAAACCATTACCAGTTCATACCTTGCTTCTTTTAGAACTAGCTGCTGTAAGATTTTGAATCACTGATTGCAGAATCTCCTCTTCATTTTCCTGGAACACAGAACCATCCTTGCAAGTAGATAGAAGCACTACTGACAAATTGTGCATTAGTTTCAGAAATATTGCCCGAGTGCTAGAGCCGGAGTCAGAAGACATATTCAGCACATTCCCCTCGGCATCTGGATAAGACTGAGAAGGGTCTTCACCTCTTTTCTGTGTGCTTTCTTTCTCCACAGCAGCAGAACTATTTCCATGTGCGCTTCCACTTGTTAAATTGTCAACATGAACTCTAGGAGAGGTAGCAATAGGACTTGATGATTTTTTACTAATTACTTTAGTTATGCTTCCTGTATGACTGCCAAGTTCGATTTTGTTGCCAGAACAAGAACTTTCCTGTTGGCTTGAAGTTATCACATTCTTAGAATATTCTCCAGGAGCATCGCATTCCTGTGTTCTAGCATGTTGTATGTTGAGCAAATAACTAGCATGACCCACATCATCATGAACCTTGATAGGTGGTAGCACATGATTGTTGGAGTTTTCAAATCTCATAGGTACTTTGAACATCTTTGAAAGGTCATTCTCAGAAGCTGATGCTTCCTGGCATTCGGGGAATCGTGCTGGATACCCAAATTTCAAGTCAGGAGCCTTCTGGCTTTGATAACAACCGTTGTAGCCTACTGTTCCTGTTGCTGTATGAGGTGCGTCTTTATTTTCCATGATACTGAATGAAGACAGGTAGGTAGCAGGTGTGCCCTTCCAACATGGTGAATCAACAGAGGTGTTATTAACCTCAAGCAATTCAGATGAAAATTCGCGAGGCTGGAGAAATCCATTCTCAGAAGAAGAAAACTTGGAATTGAAATTTCCCAAACCAAGTTTCAGTTCAGAGGACTCCTCCATAGGCCTCTCATTTCCCAAACGCTCAGCACGGTTCTCTACACAAGGATTGAGTGGATAGTTCCCTACTGCTGCCGTATCGTCCAAAGAATTGCTCCACTTTCCATACTGCTTGTCGGTAGTTTGGTATCCAGTATCCTTTTGCTCATTCCACACACAGTCAAAATAATCAAGATTAATTCTACATGGATTCATATATGAAGAAGAGGAGAAGGAGCTTTCCCCAGTTGTGGCATTCAGCACTGGAACTGTTCTTTTGGCCATTTCAGATGGATTGACATATCTTGTAGACAAGATGTGAGGTTGTGTATCAGCTGAACACGACGAAAGCTGTGTCATGTATTTGTCATACGGAGAACCATAAGGATACTGATTCAAATCTTGTCGTGGGGGATACGGTCCTGAGTCTTCTGCACCTGAATGATCAAGAAATTTACTCACAACAGAATCCTGTTGCTGGTGAAAAAAGGATTGTCCAGCACCATTAGAGAGGGCCTCTGAATTTTCTTGGCAAGTTCCTGGATGCTTCTCACTTAGCAAATTTGAGCCCTCCGATACCGAGGGACGTAGATCCAGAAAGTCACTGAACTGGATCCTTGAGTATACGCCATAAGGACTACTGTGAGGGGGCTCACCTACAATATGCTCAACATAGCCAAGAAAGAAATTAAAACCAATCAAAAAACTGTAACCACTATTTCTATCAAACTATAACTTGTATGGTGCACATGTTTTTGAACGTCTGCATAAATATAAAAGCAACCAAGTGTAAAAGATGCTCCCTAACTTATTTACCAACTGACGCCACAAAGCACAAATTTTTATGTTGGCCCTATCCAAAATTTTCCCTTCTAAGCAGTGACTTATAGGATTTGGTATCCACAGATGCTAAATCTCCAGATAAAATCTTACTAGCAAAGTCTAACATAATCCCCTCCTGCCAACCACCCACACCCCACCAAGGAAAGGGCTAATCTAGCTAGAAAGCTTCAATTATCTATCCCAAAACTGTAGAAAACTGAAAAGCACATCCCCTCTGATACGCCAAATCCTTAAGCAGCAGAAAGCATCAGTTGCCGGGTTTGATTCTGCAATAGATATTATACTTGTATATGACCTTTGGATCGATCCACAGAACTTCTCACCTAAAAATTCACATGAATCCTACGCAACACGTGAAACACAATCCAACATCGCGTCTATCTACCATCCACCGATCACATGTGACTAGTGACGGCCCTTTGACACCGGAGGCACGGAGGGACGGAGTTTACCTCTATAGCCCGGCGCCGCGGCGGTGGAAGCGGCGACGGGAGCCATGTAGCTCACGGGAGGCTCTATCCACGACGCGTTGCCCCAATCCCCAGCCACCGCGGCGTAGACTGACGGCGCGGTGGGGAGATCGCGGCCCGGGCCCGCTGGATCGGCGGCGGGGAAGGGGGCGGCGGACGGGGAAAGGGAGGACGCGTAAGCCCCGCGCGACGGCGGGGAGCGCCGGTGTTCTCCGGTGGTGTAGGGCAGCATCGCGCCGGGTGCGAGTAGTGGGGTTCGGCCGCTGACGGGTGTGGGTGGGGAAAGTGGCACGGGGTTTGGGGCGAAGACGACGGTGGAGTGTGGCGTACGATGGGGAGGTGAGAGGAGTGCGACGTGTCGCTCTGGGTGGAGACCGTGGTGGGCCAGGCTTGATGAGGCCTAGCATCAGAAGATAGACGAGTTGGCGAGCCCAGGTGGATGGGCCAATCTGTGCTAACAAAAAAAAGTGGATGGGCCAATCGTGAAGGCCGGATTTGCAACGATTTTCACTCCAAAAATTTCAAAACGCCGCTAAACAAAAGTAATAAAATGTTCAAGCACCTTATACAATTTTGAAAAAAGCAGCGATCTGTATGATCGGTACGGATAGAAGCATCAGTGGCGAGGAACTTTCCTGGTCTTGCAAAAGTACACCCACCCGTTGCGTGCATGCATGGGAAATATTCCATTGCACGTGAAGTGGTGCAAAATACTGAAATGAAACGGTACTCAAAATCGTAAGTACATGCATACTCCCTCCGTTCTGCTACCAGCTGGTCTGAAGCGTCGACAATTTCAGACCGGAGGGGGTATGCAATTTGGGATCATGGATAGTCGAGTAACATCGAACTTGGACTGATATGAGCATATTTATTTACAAAACCTTGGATTATTATTTGAAGGAGCGAGGAATGCTTTGCAATTAATTTTGCGGGTCTCTGATGACAACTGAGAGATATTCTGCGGGGATAGAAAAGAAGCAGGCTTCGTGCTTCGCTGCAGAAAAAGTTTGACAGGTGATGTGTTCATGCATGCATGCACGAAATTGCTTCGTCAGTAAGTCTCGATTTATAGCTAGCTTTTATGTCATTCTATCCTGCTTTTCCATTACTATATTGTTACTGTTGGCCCTTCAGATCGATGCTGGAGTTTTAAAATCTAGCACCGTGCTTGTATTATCTTTTCCCTTTTCCGTAAATCCACCCTTTTTGGGCTCACGAGATTAAAGATTCCTCACGAACGCTCATTTCCACGGCCGCAAGTACACGTACGGGGTCAGTGATCTGAAGTTCTTTTTTTTTTTTTTGAGGTCGCGATCTGCAGTTCTGAACCGACGGCAAAAACATGCACAATTTCGCTCACAGTTTTGTTAATTTCTCCATATTCTTGCACATGACACCAGCACTGGTATGTTTCCAGAAAAGCGGAGGAATGGTACGGGCACTCTCCGTGCTGGGTTACCGCTCTGTATGCGATCAAGAAGGGCCTGTATAAAAACACACGCTCCGTGCGTGTTCCAGCACGGCACCTGCACAAGGATCCGATCTGAGTTACAGAAAGATCGATTCGGCACCGCTAGCTCAATCCGTATTTGCTCCCGCAGTCGTTAGATCCGAGAAGACGACAGCTCTGCGCTGCAAGCTCGAAACCACGCGCGCGTACGCATGGCGGACATGGTCTCCGACTTGTTCCTGTCCTTCTTCTGCTGCTGCTTCTACCCTCCCGGCGGCCACCGCGGCGTCGGCACGCAACACCGTTACGGCAGCGGCCAGCCGAGAGCCGGGGGCCTCGCCGGTCGGAGCAGGCCCGTGTCCCTGCAGGTGCGCGTGCTTACTCGTTCTGTTCGATCGAACCAACTCTGCATTTCTCCTCTCGCATAGTTCGTGGAAAACATTTCGATGGCACCACTGACATAATTAAGCTCCGGCTCTGGTTCAGACGGTGGAGCTGAAGGTGCGGATGTGCTGCGAGGGCTGCGAGAGGGTCGTCAGGCAGGCTATCCAAAACCTCCGAGGTACAAGCAGTCACGATCTTCTCAACTGATGACCCCTCTTTTGAACATCAACACGGTCGATGAACAAACTACTCTGTTTTAGAATAACGCCAGAATTTGTACATGACTGCAGGAGTGGACAGCGTGGAGGTGGACGTGCGGATGGAGAAGGTGTCGGTGACGGGGTACGTGGACCGGGGCAAGGTGCTGCGCGAGGTGCGGCGGAGCGGGAAGAAGGCGGAGTTCTGGCCCAGCGGCGGCACGCCGCTGCGGTTCACGTCCCCGCGGAGCTACTTCCGCGACACGGGGAGCGCGTACCGCGACAGCTACAACTACCGCCGCCACGGGTACAGCGACGGCGACCGGCAGGGCCGCATGCGCGAGCCCGCGCGCGGCGCGCACCCCGTCGGCAACATGTTCAACGACGACGACGTCAACGCCGCCTGCCGGATCATGTGATGTGACCACCACCGCCGCGGATGGATGGATCCACGGGCCTTTTAGGCTGTTGGGCCTGCAGTTTTGGGAATCTTTCTTCTCTGGGCTTAGCCTAATCGGGCTACTACATCTTATGGCCCATCATTACCATGAGCTCCTCCCATCTTACTTTTTCCCTTCCTTTTTGGCCCCCTAATCTGAATTCTGGGTTTAGCTCAAAAAAAAAAAAATCTGAATTCTGGGTAATCTGATCAATCCAATCTGATCTTTCATAGCTGAATGCACTGTAATTCAATTTTTCAAATGATGTGATAGAAAATCCCCAGAGCAATCGTGGACCTCCAAGTAGTAGAAACCGGAGAGAAACTCTCTTTTTGTATCGACACTGGTCGCATTGTTCCCTGTGGCTCTCCCCTCTAACCGCGCCATGTGCACGCCCTGATCACGACACCACCAAACATGGCCAAGCCCAAGCCGGACTCGAGCACCTGGCACCACCAAAAAACATCACGCGGCGCACACCTGGCTTCGTACGCGCTGGAATGGAGGACCCCGTCAGCCCGCGCCAGCGCGGCGGAAAGTTTAAACTAATCTCGCCGAGCTGGACCCTTCCGCGACCCCTCCCCGCGCCCGGTCCATGCACCCGCACCTCTCCCTCCCGTGCGCCGCCGACCCCCTACACCCGTAGACCCGCTCCACGGATAAAGAGCGCGGCCAGCGTACCGTGTCCCCGTCGGCCGCTCCTGGATCGGCTCACCGCCCGGTGGGCCTCACCGCACCGCACCTCCCCACGCCGCGCACGCAACCCGAGGCCCAGGGCTCGAACATTCTCTCCTCCTTCCCTTCCCTTCCCTTCGCTTCTCCTTCCTTCCTCTCTCGTCTCCACGCGGACGAAACCGAAGCCCCGAATCCACCACGCGATTCCATCATCCCCTCTCTCCAGGCGCCCGCGTCGCCGTCCCAGCCGAGCGCCCTCGATCTCGGCCGAGCCGCCGCCTCCCAGCCGCGTCAGGGCGCCGAGGAGCCCCGCCCGCCCGCCCGCCCGCCCGCGCGCGCGTTCGCGTTCCCCTCCCACCCCAACTTTTGGCCCACCCGCCCTCCCTCTTGCGCGTTGGGCTGGTTTGGTTGCCGCCGATGAGGGGGTTGCTGGCGGTGGAGGCCGCGGGCACGGCGGCCTCGGCGCTCAACGGCGCGGTGGACTGGTGGCGCGACGTGAACGAGTCGCCGCTGTGGCAGGACCGCATCTTCCACACGCTCGCCGTGCTCTACGGCTTCGTCTCCGTCATAGCGCTGGTAAGCCCGTCCCCCCTACCCTCCCCCTGTGTCTTGATCCGTCGGAATTGCGCGATCAGATCGGATTTGGCGCCGGTTTCGGTTGGTGCTTGGCTCAATTGCGCTCTGGTTTGATCCGCCCGTGCGGAAGTTTAGAGGAACGGTGGGGGAATTGTGGGAGAAATCGAGAGGCTGCGTTGCGAGACCTGCAAAAAAATTCTTAATTTGCGGCTGTTAATGTCTCTTTCAGGTCCAATTGATTAGAATCGAGTGTAGAGTGCCGGAGTATGGGTGGACGACGCAGAAGGTGTTCCATTTCCTAAACTTCCTTGTTAACGGCGGTGAGCGAAGCGTTTACGCTGTTTGCTTTCCTTTGCGACTCGTGGTTGTTTGATTTGGTGGACTGATCTGTGTGAATGCTCGCTTCCTGTGCTTGCAGTGCGGTCCATTGTATTTGTACTACGGCGTAATGTGCAACTCGTAGAGCCTGAGGTTTGTGGCCAATTTCATTGTCATATTTCTTTTATGCCACGAATGTTTCGGAGTAATTGAGTAACGGTTTTCAATGGTGTGCTGCAGATAATCCAGCATGTCCTTCTCGATATGCCCGGGCTTGCGTTCTTCACCACTTACGCCCTTTTGGTGTTGTTCTGGGCAGAGATTTATTACCAGGTATTACAGCGGACCTGTAACTTGTTGGTTTTTGTGTTGCTTCATCAATGATGTTGTTCCGCTTGCTGATCTGCGATGTTGTTTTCTAGGCACGTGCAACATCGACTGATGGGCTTAGACCGACTTTCTATTGGATCAATGCAGTGGTCTATGCAATTCAGGTGACTTATTGTCTTGCTGATTCAGATTCCTTACTTAACCCTGAATGTACGCTGACCTCGGAAAGATACATGATATGCTGATTTTGTACTATATGGCTATGTGTAATTTATATTATTGTACCTGTAGACATTGACTTCATCGTAATATGTGATAGTCAATTGATGCAAGCCTGTAGAATAACGTGGAGCACTTGGCTGGTCCTAGGACTTCCCAGTCTGGCAACTTGGATGAATAACCTTTTGGATTTCTAATTTTCTAGGACATTGATGCCTTCCAATTTCTAATCAAATGGAATGTACTGATTACATATTTAGCCTACTTCTTTATTTTGATTTCCTTGTGCACAAGCAAAAGCTTGGCCAGAACCTCAAACTGTTACACAAGTCTTCTGTTTTCAGTGAGGACAGAGAAAGCACAGTGGTGTTTCTCATAGATAACCCCACGTAAAAAATATTCTTCCATTTTGTGAAATTGTCTTTGGCTTATTAGATATACTCTTTTAATTTTGAGACATGCAATTGAAGAATATTTTCTGGCTCCCATAAGATGATTTGGTGTGTATTAATTTCAGATAATTCTGTGGTTGGTTTTGTGGTGGAAACCAGTTCGAGTTATGGTCATCTTGTCGAAGATGTTCTTTGCAGGTAAATGCTTATTTCCTTCCCCTTGTCCATCAATATATCGATACATGCTTCTATTTATTCTCTACGCATCTTGGTCTTCATGAAGTGTGATATTTTTCTTCTGATAGAGTAGCGTTGTAAGAACCTATGGATGACATTATTTTTGTACCAGGAAAAATAGTAGTAAGAGAATGCTTTTAAGTAAATTTTCGGAACCACTTTATTAAAAAAGAAAACCTTGGTTTATGATAGCTGTTAATGATCAGGGGGTGTCTTGATCACTTGTAAATCTGTAACAGATTTGATTGATTTGGACACATTGCAAATCTTAGACACTGTTATTCTTGACCTTTTCGGCTTATGGTCTGCCATATTTTTCAGGTGTATCACTATTTGCAGCTTTTGGTTTCCTTCTGTACGGAGGAAGGTAACATTTTCCTGTGCCATAGATCTACTAAACTGATTATTATACTCACCACTGAAAACTTGGAACTGTTGTTTGCACTCTGTAACGGTGTCGGGTGCTACGCGCGCAGCGCGCCATCATATTACGGTGTCGGGTGTCTGTAAACTGATTATTAACTGCTATGCATTCGATCATTCAGATGGTAAACTGGAGTATTGGACTAAATTCACCACTGAAACGTTGAGAAACATTGTTTACAAGCAGTTTCAGGATATGTAGCAGCTATTTTGTACTCTAGTCATATTTGTGCCATTGGCATAGATGGATGCTTGCTAAGATCTTAACAGTGCACAGCTTTACCTTGACTCTGTATAACTAATTTTAGGCGTGTTTGATCATTCTATGCATGAATAATTATAGCTTGTGGCTGAAATGGTATCTGAAGTTCTATCTATTCCTGCAGGCTATTCTTGATGCTGCAGCGGTTCCCTGTAGAGTCAAAGGGAAGGCGCAAGAAACTGCAGGAGGTACGTTTTTTGTTTATTGGAATGAGATTTTTAGGCATTTCTTTACAAAATATTCGGTACTGATGTATGCTCGTATTCCTCAATGTAGGTGGGCTACGTGACTACCATCTGTTTTACTTGCTTCTTGATCAGATGTGTCATGGTAAGCGTTCTGGCTCTGCATCTATGCTATGATCAATTTAGGAAGGTAGGTTAGAGGAACCCACTAACTTGGCATTTTCTTGCAGATGTGCCTCAACGCATTTGATAAAGCAGCAGATCTTGATGTTCTGAACCATCCGATTCTGAATTTCTTCTATTACTTGGTACGCTTCAATTTAGCTATGCTGTTTAATGTTTACAGTGTGAAGCAATTTGCCTTTATGCAGTTCGATTTGCATCAGTATGTACGTTTCACTATGACTGTTTTTTTATCTTGATGTTGAGATATGGGCATAATTTATTCAATTCAATGAATGCAATTGTGAAGGTGTTTCTGTAATCATTGTTTCTCACAAAATATACACTGACAGATACCCAGCAGCATCTTGGACTTTTGAATGCATATTCTCTTCAGTTATGCATTGCTTAGTTTCCCCCTTCTAATGGTTTCTGGACTGGAGAATTTGTTTACCTTCCATCGTAGACTTGAGTGTGCATGGCTAGGCAACCGATTTCATACCGTAGATGTTGAGGTTGGTCACAGAGAAATTAGCATAGGGATTGGGTTTTTACCCAATGGCATAAGGGATTTTTCCTTGGTATATACTTGCGCCGATTTTTTATATGACGTTTGTTACCGGAGGGGTTACATTGAAATGGGGTTACATTGAAATGGAGCAAATATGTTCAAGTATCATGTGACATCTTTGAAACATTTTATGCGCAAGTGTAGTTGCCTTCCTGTCCTTCGTTATACAGAGAGTTATACTATTCAAATTATTCATCCCATCAACTGATCGAATTCTACTACATTGTTTCAGCTGGTTGAGATTGTACCTTCAGCTCTGGTGCTCTTCATCCTACGAAAACTTCCACCAAAACGTGGGATCACACAGTATCACCCAATCCATTAGAGCAGGCCTGGAGGAGACAGGCAAATGTTTTCTCATGGATAGTCGGTACAGCGTGGTAAATACAGAAAAGGCAATGTGAAAAACACCACACTTGCTTTCAAGCTTGCCCAGCTTTTATACAAGGGTGGGGGCCTTTAGAATCTCAGGTTGCTATCGTGTGTAAAAAAAGCAGTCTGGTGTCGCAGGTCTAGAAAAATGTAACTTATTTACCTCTGTTCGTCTCAGTGCATATCATCTGTACACATCACAGCGATTCTTGTTCCATTGGTTTGTTTTGATCCCTCTGCCTGCCTGCGAGGAACTACTGTTGTTTCTGGAGTGCACGGGGTCAGTTCAATGTTTCTTTTTCCACGTGACGAACTTATGAAATGATAATTGTACCTTGCCATGACGGTTTCCTAACGAGGACTGCAGAGTTGGTTAGTGGGTGTAAAGTCAGGATCATCAGCTGAGTGAAGAAGTAGAATCTGTAGAAGATTCTACAGATTCAGGAAAAAAGTCAGACAAAGCACAATGCTTACAGCTCAGTCCGAAATCAACACTTCAACAGCCGTACTCTTAACTGTCCAACGACACGCTGCCGGCGGGGTGCGGCGCGCGCTGGCCTTCCGCTACAGCCTTGCAGGAAGCGACGGTTCGGCCACGACACCATGGCAACGAGGCCCGCCCGGCGGCTCGCCGTCTGCGAATGAATGACCGCTGAGACCACCGTCCTGGAGAGCGGGTCTGAGACTACTGGCTCCGTAGCCTGGACGGGCGTCACAACTGGGAAAAGAGTCCAACCCAACTGCCATTCTGCCTGAGCTCCAACGTGCAGAGAGTCACGACGGAGATCAGCCGCGTGGGGTGCCTTGGCGCGCTCGAACGCACGACTCTCTGCTCCAATGCAATCTTGTCCTCGATCGATCTCAATCGTTTTGTACCAATTTGCATTGCAAGCCAGGCGAGCGCACCTTGTATTCCTGTGCCACAACACACGTCTTGGCGATGCTGCAGCGAGCCCCCCCAAAGATAAGCTTTACGAGGCCCGGATGCTCCTCCACACTCGCCATCAAGAGCACGCGCGTGGGATCCCCGCGACAGGGTGCGCCGAGCCACCGACCGCGCACGGCTGGCTGACTCCGCCTTTTCGGAGACGAAGAGATGCCTCCCTCGCCTCCAACGACGCGAACGGATTTCTTCTGACATAAAATGTCCCACGGTCAGTTCAAAAAAAAAAAAAAAGTTCTACGGTCGTCTCGCAAAAAAAAATGTTCTGCGGTCAGATTGAAGCTCCAGAGAACACAGCTCTGTTTCTTCAACGGGAAGAGTTATGTTTCCTTGACATGTGATCGGTGTTGTCGGAACAACCATTCGTCAGTCGGTGATGGCATTATATTACTGCACAAAATGTGCATGTTCATAGCTGCTGTCCGAGTCAGTGTTGACTCTACGTGGTCTCATAATAATTGTCATTTTTGACTTTTGGTCATCATGTTTGACCACTGATCTTATTCAAAAACTTTGTGCTAATTGTAAAACAAATATGTTATGATGAAATTATCTTTACTGATAAACATGTTATGAAAAATAATAACATTTGCACAAAAAATTCAAACATAATCAGCTTGTTCGCCTTGCTTGCTACAATTCAGCCGCTACAGTATTCGCATTATTTCTTCAGGATCCGTGTTGGTGCTTTCTAGTACCCATTTTATATGACAAATATGGTTTTTTAATACCTTATTATGACATTATTGCTAACAATTAACCCCCATTATTATATTATGCGTAGTTTGTGCATTCGGAAGGATTTGCAGGAAATAGGTGAAAATTGAGAGACTACGGATAAAGATAAGCTGCCGGAGGCCCGAAGAACGGAGAAATTAGAGACCGTGCCGTTGGCACGGCCCTGTGCCGACCGGCACCCGGAGATCGAGCCCAAGCATGAAGCCCACTCGGAGAATATGAAGCTCAGAAGAGAATCAGAGTCGGAGACGGTGAAATCCAGCCCACAATCAAAAGGAACTATAAAAGAGAAGATCGGGGTCGCGAAAAAAGGAGACGAGAAACATACGGAGGTTTTGACCTAGGTTGAAGGTTTGTGGCGGCGAAGACGGCGATCACCGATCATCACCACCGAAAGGGAAGACTGTGCCGACCGGCACACCGCCGTGCCGATCGGCACCTGTGGGACCACGCCAAAATTCCGTGTCCTATTGTAGCCATGTTCATGTGTTGCAGTATGATGCGTGAGTAGATCTCATATTCTCTCCGTGGCGATGGAAATCTGGTTATGTAACTCTCACCTTACAATACTCTTTTGATGTGTTTGTATCTGATCAATACGTTATTATCACATAGTGCAAGAAACCAGTGGGGAACTATTAACCCTTGTCGTGACAGGGCGAGAGGAGAACGAAACCACCATGTCTTGTAGAATACTAAACCTATCAATCGACCATTAATTAGAGTTGATGCCATGCCCCAAGCCTACCCAAGGAGAGATAATTCTTTCATAACCTTGTTACAACCGCAGGCTCTTTCATCTCTAGTTGTTAATCATTCTTTCCACACACATCTTTTGCTATATTAATTTAGTAGTTTAAATAATAGTTTAAGTCCCGCTTGTTCTCTGTGGTTCGATATTAAACCTGGAATACTCTAAGGGAAAAAGTGCTACAACTGTACACCGTCCTCTTGCGGTATATAAGTGGGTGCGTACAAACGACTAACAATCCGCTACAGTGTTGTGGTGCAGCCGAACAGGGCCAATGTCTGAAAGTCAAAAGCGAACAACTATTTTGGCACGAAGGAGTACTAGTTTTAGGATTACCAGCACTAAATTTCCCCTTTGTCTAATAAGATACTGCATTGGAAAGCTAGTATATTGTAATATATCACAATGATGACCAACTAACTAGGGCTCTAATTTGTTCTTGGAGTTTGGTAAAGGTAGCATTATTATTATTATTATTATTATTATTATTATTATTATTATTTTATTATTTTGGCGAGAATGGTATTAGCATGTTTAGTGTTTCAGCAGGGTTTACCTTGAGTAGTTCCAACATTAACTTAAAAGTATAGTCGCGTCTCCTATGCAGCTACAGTATAAATAATTAATCCTAACTTGTATGTTAATATTTAATTTTTTTGTATTCCTAATGAATTAGAATTAGGTATAGTATATGGTCATATGCATTTCATTTGTATGTTAGTATTTAAGTTAATTTTCATTCTAGTATTTTGATGTTTCAGACCTCTAGGGTGCGTTTGGTAGCATGGACAACCTCCTAGCCATGTTTGGTAGCCTGGACTGGACCAGCCTTCGAGCAGCACCGGCGGGTGCGTTCGAAGCCCGTTTCGTTGCATGAGTGGGAACGAAAATCAACACATCGACTTTTTCGGACTAGGCTCGAGCAGAAAGGTTTGGCGCACCCTCGGATGCATTTTGGGCTGCAGCGTGTGGGCTCTCACGGAAGCGAAACGTCCTGAAAAGCTAGGGTTACTGTACCATAAATAGAACGCTGCAGAGTCTCGCCTCCCCATCACCCTTCATTTCACACACGCCGCCCTCCACTAACTCTCTCCTCTCACATCTCCGCCCTCTCTCATCGAGTACCCCATCCGCCATACACCGCCGGAGCCGTTTTCGTCCTCGTCGCCAAGGTAGAGCAGAAGGGAAAGGCGTCGGGGAAGCGAAGAGGAAGGGCATGCCGTCCGAGCCTTACGTCGTTGTCTCCTTTCTCATTGACTTTGTCGTCCGGAGGATCTGCGTTTGTGCAACATTGTTCTCCTTCTCTTGCTCTGTCCCGACGAAAGGTTTGTCGCGATGAGGTTCTTCCCTTCCCCTACCTTTCCCTTTTCCCTTCCTCCACTGTTCGTCCAAATGAGTTGTAGATCATGTTGGTAGGGTCGATTTCTTGTTGATATGTCGTTTAGATTTGCTTCAAATCGTGCATGTAGTCGCTTTCTTGTGTCATTTAGATTCGCTTGGAATCGTGCATACAGTCGCTTTCTTGTGAAGTACTTCTACTCATTTATATTTCGGATTTGACATGGCTGTATAGTCGGATTGTTTTCATTTCAAATAGATTGATGGATATTTTTGATACTTTGTGGACCAGTACTAATAACTGTTAGGGTGCGTTCGGCGCACCCCCTCTAATTTTTAGCACTTATCACATCAAAGAGAATCTTACTATTTAAAACTACTTTTATTAATTTAATGACAAACCTATGTCACAACCCCCCTCTAAATCGCGAGACGAATCTAACGAGCCTAATTAATCTATATTTTGCTACAGTGATGCTACAGTAACTATCGTCTAATTACGGCTTAATTACCCTCATTAGATTCATCTCGCAAATTCGAGCGGAGTCCTGAAATTAGTTTTGTAATTAAACTTTATTTGTAATTAGAATATTCGTTGGCAAAAACCCTCTAAAATTTAGACCCTATGCGCCGAACGCACCCTTAGTTGTAGCCTATTTTGTGGCCGTGTGGTCCTAGATGTGATGGTGCTTTCTTGGCTTACTAATTTTGTGCATGTTTTCCACTACTAGTATCAATATTAGTCGGCTTTGTTTTGTTGTTAGTTACTGCTGGAGTGCTGGTATTTCTATGGTTATTCGATGGTTTTCCACTACTAGTATCAATACATGGGTCGATCATGTCAAGATGTTTCTTCTAGCGGGCTACCAACTCTATCCTAGGCCGACGGCCCATCACCCATTCGCCAACCTACCAAACACGGCGGTGTTGCACCCGCTGATGCTGGTTGGCTAGCTCCTTGCAGACCCATGATGCAGGATGGGGTCGTCCAAGCTACCAATTGCATCTTCAGTGTTCTTTTTAAGCCTTTCAT